>JBAMBJ010002984.1:0-19892 GCA_037043495.1 Drosophila recens | reverse complement strand
AGTTTTAGTCAACTCGTGATTAAGCATGGTGAATCTTAAAGATCAATTTAATAAAATTCTGTAGCAGTTTTTTTATTTATATAAATATTCGCTTGAATAATTTTAATTGAATTTCGAAAACCAAAAACGGTAACAGTCTAGAAGCGGCACTACTCTCAAAAAAAAATAAAAAAAATAAAAAAAGGGCGATTTATAAAGAAATTTGGTGAAAAAAATTTTAGAGGGTATCCGCTAGTTTTTTTTATTTAGTTTTGAAATTTTAAATGCAAAAAGATCTTTTGTACGGTTGCTTTGTGCATTTTGTATTAAAATTTCTAAAATTTTAAATTCAATTAAAAAAAAAACAGCGGAGACTCCCTGAAAAATTTGTTTACCACAATTAATTATAAAACGCCCTCTTTTTTATTTTTATCCTAGATTGATACCCCAAAGATAATAGCTTAATGTCATACACTTAGTATTAAATTTCGCAGTCAAGTCGCATGTTATACTTATTAATTAATATTTGACAAATCAGCTGAAGCGAAGGAAGAGAAGCAAAAAATCCCAATTTCTTATTTATCTTACAATTATAAACTCATCGAAATTCTCTAAGTTTAGTTAGATTTCAGTTAGATTTCATTATATAGTAATATAGTAAAATAGTTCAACTAAAATCGAATGCAATTAAATCATTTAAAATCCCATCCTATTTCAAGTAATTTTCCGAGTAGCCCTCGTTGTAAGTATATTCAGCTGTTCAATTAATGTGAATTCTTGGACTCACCTGGCTGACACTGGCACTCGCCATTGACACTGGCAACTGGGCTGCCGCCTTGTCCCAATTGTCCCGCTGCTGCTGCCGCTGCCTCTGCCGCCTGGCGACGCTGCTGACGTCGCGTCAGTTGCAAGTAGGAAACATCGCGACGCAGACGATGAAGTTCGCGACGCACGTGCAACGCCAGGTGATCCGAGGAGGCATTCTCCATGTTATCGTTGCTGGAATTGGGACTCGGACTGGCAATGATCTGAGCCTGCTCGGCGGGCCAATGGATGAGCTGTTGCTGCTCCAGGCGCAGCTCGAGCTCAACGATGCGTGCGTCGAGTTGTTGCAAGCGCTGAAGTCGCTGCTCGAGACGCGTCTGTCGCACATTCGCGTAGAGCGCAAAGCTGAAGGCGCACAGACACAACGCATAGCTTGCGATCTGCAGCAAGGACATTAGCTGCACTCTAAATCGCGGTCGGTCCTTGCAACTGGCAACAGCTCGCTGCTGACAGCTGACAGCTGATGGCAAAGGCGCTGCAAGGCGACTAGTTGCATGTGTTGCATCTCCTGTTGTTGTTGCAGTTGCAGTTGCAGCTGCTGCTGCAGTGTCATGTCCGAGCAACATGCGTTGTTGCTCCATTTCAACTGTGGATGACGCTGTGGAATTTCCTAAAAGAGTTACGACAATTGACAATCAGAATACAAAACAATGACCAACAATAAAATTTGCGAAAAAAAAGTAAGAAACAAATAATCGGATTAATGATATTTTAAAAATGAAATTAGAAAGCTAAGCCAATATTATCAATTTTATATTAAAAATCGTTCGACTCATATAAATTTTTGACTTCGTCTTTTTCAATTCAAAATTTTTTATAAAAAGTCTGTCGACTTGAAAAATGTTTTCGCCATTTTTTACACTTAATCATTTTTTAATAGTTTTCGATACGTTTCCGAAATACTCTTAAATAGGAACCAGCACAAAATACTAAACTGTAATTATATTAAATCATATAATAACATCTGGAAAAATGTGAAATAGGAGAAAAATTAGTTGGATTAATCATTATTTTTGTACTCTAAATATTTTTTCTAATCAGCTTCCCAATTTATGTTCTGTGAATTTTGTTTCTTAGTTATCTATTTTTATGTTTTCTATTCCTACTTCCTACAACTAATTCTTATTATAAAATTGTATTTCATGTTTAAATTTTAATAATTTTGTAAATGAAAAGAAAAATATTCGAATTCGAAAAAATGTGAAATAGAAAAAAAATTAAGTAGATTAATCATTATTTATTTACTCTATATATTTTTTCTTATCAGCTTTCCAATTTATGTTCCGTGAATTTTGTTTCTTAGTTATTTATTGTTATGCTTCCTATAACTACTTCCTACATCTAATTTTTATTCCTAAAATTGTATTTCATTATAGAATTTTAATTATGATAATAATTAATATTTAATTATTAAGAAAAATATTTGAATTTTGTCAAAGTTACCTATACTCTCGGTTGTTGCTCTCGGTGTTGTCCTGCTCGCTGCTGTGTTTGCTGTCTCGTTGTTGTCCTGTTGTCCTCTGGTCGTTGTTGTCGTTGCCGCTGTCGTTGTCGTTGTCCTTGGACTGTTGGTGTCGCCGCTGTGCGGCACTTTGTGTTTTCGCATGCTGCAATTGAAGACTGTCTTCTGCTTCTGCTCTAAGCTAATGCTGTGTAGTTGCCTGCTGATTTTGCTGCTGCTTTTGCTGTACTCAAGTGCGTCCTTGTGGCATCACAGAAACACATCTGCTGCTCCTTTTTTGTATATTTTATATAATATTGTTTTCGTTTTTTTTTTGATTGTGTTTTTGGCCTTGTCGATGCTCTATTTCGTTGCGGTATTTGGCCAGCACATAGCGCCTGAAATGCGCTCTATTGTTCTTCCTACTTGGCTTATTCTGGCCACGGCATGTGTGCCGCATACAAAAGCTACGCGACCATGGACTGCAAACTGCAGGGTACCAATTTGGGGGAGTATTGGGCTGGGATGGGACGAGGGGGAGGAGTGGGACAAGAGGTCTGAGTTGAGTTGAAAAACTAGCTGCGTGCTTTTCGGTTGCCACTTGTGCCACTTGTCAAACTCTTGCCACTTGCCGTTGTGGCTTTGTCTTTGTCTCTGTTTTTGTTTTTGCCTAGTCTTGTTCTTGTTTTAGTTGTTTTTGTTTTTGTCTTGTCAATCGTCACAGCAGCTGCTTGTGCTTCTACTTCTACTGCTGGGCTTCCTTCTGGGCTCCTTGACAAGTTTTCTTCTCTGCACTTTTTACTTTTTATTATATACTTTTTTTTGCGCGATTTTCACTTGTTGTAGAGCCGCTCTTCACATTGCAACTTATTTAGTTCTCAAGCTTTTTTTCACTGCAACAAAATAGAAAAAGGAATTAGAAAAGTGAAAAAAGGAAATAGTAAAAAAAGTTAGGATAAAAGTGTGAGCATGCTATAGTCGAGTTGCTCGACCGCTAGATGCCCAGTACCTGTTTAATGTTTAGGATAAAAATTTGTAATTTTTAATTATAAAAAAAGACAAGAAGGGAAATTTATTAGATTTAAAGAGGGACTGCAAAAATTGATTATTTTTATTTTTTTAAATAAAAAAAATCACACACTTATAAAAGACCTAGAAAATAATGATTCGCACCAGAATGTATATTTTTCACAATCTCAAAAGTGATTATTATCATTAAAGAAAAAGTAAAATATTTAAATATAATCATTAAAATTTAAAGGTCATTATCAAAATTAAATTTTGCTGGAAAATCTTTAAAAAAAAACTCGATATATCTGACTTTTTTAGATATATATCGACAATTCGATTAATTTTTTGTCGATTTTAATATTTGATTGATTGACATCACTAGCGGACAAGCATTTCAACAAACCCATACACCCGTAAACTCTTTTGATACTGGGCTAAAAAGTTTAGACGAGTAAAAGTTGGTCGGTTTCTCACAGCAAAATCGGTGCAGGCGTTTGCCGCATTGGCCATGCTTGAATTATGGCAACTGGACCCCGTCGACACATTTTCAATAATGAAGCAGGTTACAAGTACCAATAGACGACATCCTTGCACTGACTAACTTCGTTTTAAGTTCATCCAGCCGTGTTTAGCGGCTCACAACAACAACAACAACAACAACTCGTACCTCAACTTGTTCAGAAAAGTTTTTTGTAACTTCAGCAACAACTGAGAAAACAACGATGAAAAGCAGATGCTATTGAGAGGCACTGAAAGTATTTGACCGACAGAGTTGACGTGTCAAAAACATTTGCAGACCACTGTTGAATTGGGTGAAACATTGTAACGAATGTTTTGGCTCAAAGCAGACAATATTAAAGTCATAATGTGCCAGAAAGCCTTAAAGAAAGCCATTTCTAAAGGAGTATGCACTTTAAGTACGAAAATGATCATCAATTAAAAAAGAGAAACGGTAAGAGCTAGAAGGCTGAAATTAGTCACGTTTCTGGAAAAATGGATAAGAGAGCAAATCAAAATCGAAGTTTCCACACAGCCCAAACGGTAAGACCTAAAAGGCTAAAATTTTTACAATTGAATTTATTAAACGCCTTTTCCTTACTCTTAAAATTTCAAAAAACCTTATTCCTAAAACTACAATGGAAGCAATAATAAACAAGTCTTACAGAATAGTTTCCAAAAAAGGTCATAGCTTTAACAATGACCTTTGCTCTTGGCAAAAACAGTCAAAAGAAACTATTAAATGTCTTAATTCAAAGGTCATTATATAGAGCACATAATTTTGGATTATACACTCTGTGTGTATGTGTGTGTGTTGTGCAATCATGCGGCAACAATAAGACAGAAAATTCGCTCATAAAACTCGAAAACAATCGAATGAAATGCGAAGCACACTCAGCGCCACCGCAACCACAATACAAAAATTGAGCATAAAAGTCAAAAGGCCAATTTTATAGAAGAAGACAAGCCAAGCAACAACAATGGGTATTAGCTTGGGGCATGGATCGGGATCGGGATCGGGGTGCAAGTCAATGGAATGTTTGGTACACCCTAATAAAACTAATTGAAAGTCTTGTGCGCTGTGAAGCCAATAATGCCAATAACGACGGACAACAACTGGAAGGCAATGAAGCTTTTAATTTAACAAATAAATGCGAGTCAGACCAACGGACATACAGACAGACAGATGGACAGAGAGAGCAAGAGTGAGAGAAAGAGAGACAGTCAGTCATTTAACCAGTGAAAAGTCTGGATGAGTTTTTTTCTTTTGCTTTTTCTTTTTGCTGACACTGCACTGGAAAAATACGTATAAAGAAGCAAAAGGTTAATGCTTTTTGATGCTAACTCAATATAAATAAATTGATTACGAAATTTCAACAGCTTGGCGCGCAGCTTTTGTCAATTACATGCGATACGTTACCAAAGCAGACGCTGAAAAGTATGCTATGAATTTTTGTGCGCACAAATTCAATTATGTTGTCGGTCATGATAGATAGAGAGAGAGAGAGAGAAAGAGAGAGCGAGAACACACATGTGTGTGTGTGTGTGTGTCCAGCTGGCAATTGAAAAATTTGATTTCGAATTGAAATGCAAATCAAGCAAAATTGAAATGGCATTAGCCCAGACGAGGTCCACTGGGCCAATTGAATGCTGCCCAAGCGTCGGGCTCTTCTAACTGAGCACAATGTTAAGTTAAGTGCTGCACGTACACATATACACGCCCTGTGTGTGTGAGAGTGTGTCAGCATTTAACCCAGTACCCAAAAGTGGTCAGAGGCTTTTGGGTTTGCGACAATGTCCGTCCATCCGTATCAATCGGAGAAATTATAAGTTAGTTAAAAAAAAAGGTTGTTTTGCATTTTGTCATTATTTAAAAATTTTAGCATACACTACTGGCCAAAATAATAAGTAGACTCTTTTTTTTACAATACAAGCTATTGTAATTTTTAAAGATCTCTTCGCTTGTATTTTTTATAATTTTTTGAAAATTGCTCTAGAAGCACTTATTGTATGAAAATGACGAATAAGTTCCTTTTAAGCAATTTTGCAGTCACTCCAAGAATTGTTTAAAGAATTTTTTGCATCAAAATCATTTTTTGTAAAAAATCGAGGAAGAAAGTTACAAAAGTAGACATTTACATAAATTTAATAAATAAATTTAATGTACTTAATAAGTAAAGTAAAGTTTTGCATCATTCAAGCGGAATTTAAACGACCTTTCCAAATATATTTTTTTACTCTATAGACTTGACTTACAATATCTTGTATAGTAAAAAATAGAGTGTACTTATTATTTTGGCCAGTACATATACATTTTATATATATTTTAATAGGTGCGCAAATTGTCCTTTTTTTTATTTATATTATTTATTTATACATTTCTATTGCCATTTTTTTTTTGTTTTTTTTTTTTAAGTGATTTTATTTTAGTGTTGGATTCTAAAGGCTGCAAAGTTAATATTACTGGGCATCCAAGAGTCGAGCTTCTCAGCTGCAGCCTTTGAACTTGCTTGTGTTTGTACAGCAGAAAGCAAAGCAAACTCAACTAAAGGGCAAGCAATGGCTGTAAAAAGCTCAATTGCAATGCATTCAAAAGGATTATTGTCCTTATTTATTTTGCTAAATTTATTCGTTACGCACAAATGCGCAAACCAATATACACACATTCACATAAACACTCACACACTCACACAGATGGTCAGCCGGTGGGAGGAAAATGAAAACATGAAAGAAACAGCACACAAAACATAACACGAGGCCAAAATCAAAGCAAATAAACAATAAAAATAATCGGGCCGTTAGCAACACATGCGCATTTCATCATCATCATCATCTTCATCATCATCATCATCAGCCCGACGCCTCAACAACCACCGGTCACATCACATCTACAGCCCAACTTTATGGTTGCCACTACAAAAAGAGCAACAACAACAACAACAACATTCAAGAAAAGACGCTCAACATCTTTGGGCTACAAAGTCGTCAATCCCTGGCAGGCCTTAGGGGGACAGGCTGGGGGGGGGGAGGTAATAAATAGTTGTCGTGTCATATGAAAAATGCAAGCAGTGTTTAAGTTTTTCTTTTCTTTTCTTTTGCCTGCCACTCTCATTGCCCCGCACCACCCACAATCCACCCACCACCCACCGCCCAGCACAGAGTGGTGCTGCCAATTCTCGCCCAGAATTTCTTGCTACTTCATCGCCAAAATTGAAAAAGCGATGGCCAGGTTTATGTTTATCGAAGTGTAACCAATTTTCAATATCATTTACAACTGATCATTTTTTAAACTATACTTAAAATCGCAGAATATGTTTCCTATAAATAAATTAACTCGAAAAATTCTTAAGGAATTTATCTGACAGTTCATATTAAAATGATAATTACACATTTCTTTCAAATATCTGCTTGAAGTAACTTAAGGGATCCTCCTTAATTTATCCGATAATTCTTTTTGAAATGATAATATCTCTTCGAGCTTTCGAGCTAAAGTAAAGCTTAATAGATATGTATATGAATATGTTATGATAATTTTACTAGCTTTCTTTCAATCAATCAGGTTTCATCTCTTAAAAATCTTCTAGGAATTCATATGATAATTATAAACCTTTTTCCCATCTTTTATGTCAGTGTGTCTTTATCATATCGGAAATCTTAGTAAGACATAAATATATTATTCTTAAGAAATTTATTTTTCTTATCTCTCTCCTGTCGTGAATTATTACCGTTGCTCCATTTTTCCTTTCCTGTAAATTTTCTTATGGAAGTCCTTTTTAACACTTAAATTAACTCAAGTTGATCATTCTCAAGAAATTTATCTAGAAATTCCATAATTATCTTCTTGTAAGGCTCACATTCCTCTCTCTCCTTTTATTCCTAATCATCCTACTACCACATCTAGAAAAAGTTAAGGAATATATGAAGTTTCTCAACTAGATCATCTCAAAGTAATTAAACTACAAATGCAACATCTATGTACACTTTGATAATTATTGCCTGTCATTTCTTCAACACTTTCGTTAAAAGGTCTATAACATTTTAGTGACCTGGTTATTTTATGGGTAAATGATGTGCCTCACTTGAACTCGTCCAATCTTGGCTTTCCTTTTGCCATGTCTAACAAACTGTGGTTCTAGTTGTTGTTGTTGTTGTTGTTGCTGTTGTTGTTTATGTTCTTGCCATTTCCTTATAATTTTTACAGCTTGTTTTGCTGCGGCTGCTCGAAAAGATGTTGTGGATGCGGTGGTTGCGTTTTTGCTGCCACTTTCTGGGGGTTTTTATGAGCCAGCTTCATACATACTATTAGTGCTATTCATTCTTGTCGTAGTTGTTGTTGTTGCTCTGGTCGTCATTGTAGTTTTATGTGCGTTGTTTTACAACACTGTCACCACGCCCACGCTCCAAACTTGCCCTTGCCCTTGGGTGAAATTACTTAATTTCGGAATTTCAATTTAGCACTTAAGACTCGAAAGAGTGAGGAGGGGAGTGGGCAGGAGGGTTGTAGCATACAGCATCTTGCGCACCTACTTGCAACAATAGACTCCATGTGTGTGTGTGTGTGTGTGTGTGTGTGTGTGTGTGTGTGTGTGTGTGTGTGTGTGTGTAAAATCCCGCTTACACATGTTGTGACTTTTAAAAATTTCCGGAATTTTTGGCACGCAATGTTTGCTTTTGTTTACCAACTGGGAGAGTCGCCATCTCATCTTTCCCAGTTTCCTCTTTCATATCAGGCCAACACAGCATGTGCGTATGTGTGTTGTCTTTGTTGCTGATGCAAAAGAATTGCAGCAACAGCAGCCACAACAACAACAACAACTCCTTCTCTATATACAAGTTTAAGTAGCAGGTTTCTTTTTACTTACACTTCGTGCCTGGTAAAAACTTTTCCATTGCCACAACATAAGAAAAAATACATAAATATGTAAATATAATACTTATTTCGAGAAAAGTATGCAGCATACTTATGACTCAAAATAAATACAGCAAAATTGCTTGACTAATTAGTTGCAATTTAACTATAAAGAAACAAGACAGGAATCTACTTTAAGTTCAAAAAAAATCACACTTAGCCTGTATTTTAATTTAAAAAATTCTGATTTAAATAATAGTTATAGATGTTATTAAAAATAAATTCACTTATAACAATTCAAGTCAGCTTATGTTCAATTCTAATTTATTGATCTTACAAATATTAAATACAAAATATATTGATAATAGTTCAATTAATGTATTTTTTAAAAAATAATGAGTAAGTTAAATATAGATCTAAAAAAGAAGAAGTTACAAACATTTTCTGTGGGCTTAAGATGCCAGATTGTTTAAAAAAAAATGCCATACAATACATCAATTCAGCAGATTTGAATTGTTTTAAGAAGCTGAACTCGTATAATAATAAAAATTATTTAATTGTTTAAGAAGCTTGAAAAATGTTCTATACGCTTAATTTATCAAGTTGTTAAATAAAATGTCATTTGGTATAAAAGCCATCAATTAAGCAGTTTCAAAAAGATTCAAGAAGTTTTTATTACTCCTAGAGAGCATACATTTTTAAGCAGTACATTTTTTAAAACGAATCTTGTTGAGTTTTTGACGGATCTTCAGTTAAACAAATGGCAATTAAGCGTCGACCTGTTGGCCACATGCATGTGTGAAGCTTAACAAAGTTTGCGGAAGCCAGTTAAGCAGTAATAAAAGCAGTCAAGACAGACAGAGAGTGAGAGGGAGAGGGGGGGTCAGAGAGGAAGGGAAGGGAATGAGAGAGAGTGGAAGTGTGGGATATGGAGTATGGTTACATACTTTCAACATTATCCTTGTTGTTTGCTCGTCTCGCTCTACACGTATTTGCACCTGCAACACACAGAAGAAGGCAGCAGAGTTGCAACACTTAGTCAAAGGTGGCCACACCTACCGCCTCCGCCGCCGCACCCCTGCAGCGTCCACTATGTTGCGGTAAGCGAGTTTGTTAAACAGTGTATAGTTACACGCAACTAAGCACTTAACTGCACAAAAGCTCAGCAGAAAGAGGGAGTGAGAGGGAGAGAGCAACAGCAAGGTAGCAACTTCATAAAACTTGTAACCGCAGCAGCGACGTCAGCAGCGGCGTCAGCAGCGAGACATGCAACCTTGCACTTGGCGTGGACACCAGACACAAAACTCAGCTCAACTCTTGAATTGCGTGCCTTTTTATGAATGAGTCGAGTCGAGTTAATCCGCGACCTCCTTCCCCTCCCTCCTCCCCGCTGAAAGGTCGTCCCCAGAGTCAGAGTCAGGCTGACCACCGACTGGCCAAAGGTTGCACCACCAACACCACCACCACCAAAGTGAACGGCAATTCCTTTTGCTCGACTCGACTCTGCTTTGTGCCTGGCCAGAGGCTTAGGCGTAAATTGAAGCACAGCCACAACTTGCACAGGACTCTTGGGTCGTGTGCGTGTGTGTGTGTGTCTGTGTGTGTGTGTCTGTGTGTGCGCTCGTGTTCATGCCACAAACTGTGGCACACGGCAAAAAGGGCAAGCAATGTAAACAGCAGTGCCTGGGCATTGACAGCAAGGAGCAAGGACACATGGGAAAGTCGTCTGCATGAGACTGTGGCCAAGAGGTCTGTTTGCTTTAAAGACTGAAAGGTAGCTCATCAATTTGTATTGTATTTTTTTTTAAACTCAAATAGCATTTAATAGTGTCGGAAGATAAGGATGACAATGAATTATAAGCGAATATTATTATTATAGTATTTTCTTATGATTAGAAATGTTTGTAACTATAACTTTGAATTAACTTCAAGCGAATTGTCAGAGCTTTAATTTTTCCTACATATAATATTTTCAGAGTTACATTAATTTTCTTCAGACTTATAATTACACATAGGTACAACTTATAAAAGCAATAAACTCATTATATAATGTATTTTTGCCATTTTATTGACACTTTTTCAAATTAAATCAATACATTTTAGTGTATTGCCTTCAGTTCTTGACAAATTCCAGAAATATCACTCTAAAACTGTCACTGGATATTCAAAACATTTTATAAGGACGAATCGAATTTGTTGACATTCTTGTGGTGAGCCTCAACTTCACCTATACGTGATTTTGAATTCATTCAAGCAGGTCTTTAATTTGTGCATGTTGTGCTTCTGTTTAGGCCATAATCTAGGTTTAGACTTTGTGCGAAACTGTCAAATCAGGAAAACAGGTAAGAGCCTGCCCAATTGACCAGTTTAAGCAGCAAATGAAGTAGAGATTGAATGAAAGATGTCTGGCATTTACACTGATATTTAAAACTGCTTTATTCGCTATTTTGGCCTGGCCTTTAAGTAATTTACTGGCTGCAACATGTCGCAACTGTCGCTTTTCCTGTCCCTCTCCCTGTTTCACCCGCTGACCGCAGTACAAGTGCAATTTTTCAGCGGGTGACAAGATGTCGCCTTGTCTCATTTCTCGTCTCGTCTCACAGCTCTTCTTTTTCCTTCCCTCTCGTCTCGTCTCCTCTCTCATCTCGTTTCTAGTCTCTGTGGTGCTGCATAATTGCTTTGTGGTTTCAGGATTACATACAGACACGGCTTTTACTTCTTTGCCAGCTCCTAACTGGCTGTCTGTCCTCCAGTCTGACTTTTAGCCTGGTTGACTGCCTCATCTGACTGCTGACTCACTTAAGACAGCGTCGTCGTCTCTGCCGCCGTGTGGCAAGCTTAAGCCGTGATTTGCGGCAACCGCCAGTGGCGGCTCTTAAGCCTTAAATGCATTCAGCTCATTTAATTTGCAATGCGCTGCAGAAAAGTCCACCTCTTTTTTTAACACTCTCTCTCCCTCGCTCTTTTAGCATATTCTTACTCTGTCTAGCCGCTATTTTTAGCTTACTCTTTCCTTCTTCTGCATGTGGCAAATTATATAATTGAGTTAAAGTGAGCGGTGGCGGCTGGCAATTTGCGAGCATCTAGCTCCCAGTTGCCAGCTTCCCAGTTTCCCAGTTTCCAGCTCCCAACTGTCCCCCATTTTGCACGCTAATTTCTTAATTTTCACCTTCCGCTTTTGGTGGTGGCAAAGTAACTAAACTAGCTACAGATTGTGATCCCCAAACCCGTTGCAAGTTCGGTTCTGTTCTGTTCCACAGTCGTGTGAAGCTCCAACCCCTTTATTTTATTAAGCTCTACCTCTTTCACTCTTTCACCTTCTCTTTCTACTTCTTTCTCTGTCGCTCTCTTTTTGTCTGTCCGAAAAAAAATCATTTCCGTATTTCTGTGACTATTATTATTATGACTTTTATTGTTATGTTCAACTGTTTGCCAGCTTCACTTGATGTTGCTGTTGCTGTTGCTTCTGCTGTTGTTGTTGTTGCTGTTGTTGCTGTTATCAACACCCGCAACAATGTCTCGTTGTTTCCCCAAAGCCAACTTCAGGCTGAGGAAGCAACTGCCCAGTTCCAACCCCCTTTTGATTACTATTGTTGTTTCTGTTGTTGTTGTTGATTCATTCGCGCGTTTAATGTGCGGTGTAGTGGGAAGGAGGACTTAAACCCCCTTTTCTATGCGCGGCACAGTGGAAAAAATTAAGAGATTAGCTTATACAAAATTAAGTGAAATTTTCGAAGCTAATCTATACAAAAAGTCAATACTTTAAATGCCTTTTCTTTAATTTTTGCTTGATTTTGATTAATATTAGATACTTTAATTAATATATGTATATATTTCTTATTAATATTTATACAGCAGAGAAATTTTCAAAGCAACGTATTTATTTTTTTAGCTGAAGCAACGAAAAAAATTTTGGTCTATATTTAAGGTAAGATCAAAACCAATTATAATTTTTTTATAATTTCCAGCTAATTAACTCAAATAACAATTTATTTGTTTAGTACGTATTTTAAATTAAAAAGGCACTTGTTTATTTTTAAAGCATTTTCGGGAAATTTTAATGAAAACCATAACATATTAATTGTCGCATACTCAGTCCTTTAACTTTTCTCTTGTGTTGTATTTATCTTTATCTATATCAATATTTAATTTTTTTGGTAGAATGGCTCAAAATGCAATCATTATAATTTGCATCATTATATTTTTTTTTTAACATGATTAAAAATTCTACTCAAAAGTACCTACTTAAAAATGTTTTTATTTACATAATGCACTTTGGAAAAATACCGACTGATGATATTATTTTCTCTTTTAAATATGTAGGTTATTACGAGTAAAATTTAGCTTTTCATTCCACTGTGCGATAGTTCATGGTTTCGATGCTGCTCTTTGGCTCGATGGTCGTTTCGTGTTCAATTTAGCGTCATAATTTCGTTCATTGCACGGACTCTGCTCGCTTTCGGGCACTTCCCCAACTCTCCACGTTGTCGCGCTTTGCCCACTACACCACCACCACCCCCATTCCCTCTCCACTTCATCGCCACTCTTCCCCCTTGTGCCCCGTCAGCATTTGCTGTCAAGTGTTTTGTTAAGTTCATCAAAATTGTCGCTGCCTTTGCCGTTGATGTTGGCGATGTTCCTGATGCTGCTGATGTTGCTGCTGCTGCTGCTGCTGCTGCTGCTGCCACTTAACGCAATTTTCAGTTGCTTCTACTTGACTGTCATACACTCATTTGAAGCTGAATGGGTACTCGGATTCTTTCATTCATTCATTCAACCATTTCACGCCATTTACAGTTACAATTAATGCCTGTTTGCCTGCCGCCCGCATTCATGTTTTCTGTGTTTTTTGGGGGCCACAACATCAACATCAAAGCAGGCCCCCAAGTAAGCCCCTCCCCATCCCTTTCCTTCTCTTCTTATCAGTTGGTTATCAAGGCAGCAAAGAGCTTGCATATTTAATAATAAAAAATGTTAAAGTTCATAAAAAAAAACAGAAGTCGAATAAGCAAATCCGGCTGACGGGCCAATTGCCCCCGGGGAGCATAAAAGGGTCGACGTCGACGTCAACGTCGTCGGCGTCGTGTTGGCAAAAAGCGCAACCTTTGGGCCAACAAGCAGCATTCAGCATTCCACACTCAGCACACAACACAAACAAATACACCCAGAGAAAGAGACACAACAAGTTTAATATTTACAATTTGTTTTAGCCTATAAATAAAGTCTAGATTTAAATTTAAGTATTTCATATTAAATATGAAATATCATTGTATTAAATTTAAATAATATTCTTTCATTTCTAAAATTGTGCATACTTATTTTAAAATAATTTATTATTAAGCTTTAAGATCTCCATCAAAATCGGGTTAACTCAAAATAAGAGTAAACTGTTCTTATCATTCCCGACAAGCTAGAACCAATTGAGAATTTTAAATTAAATGCGAAAAATAGCTAATTTAATACTTTACAGCATATTTATAGTCCAAGTTGCTTTTAAGTTGAATAAAAATAATATGAGAATATTTTTTTTTTAACTTTATTTTTTCAAATATATCAAAGTATTTTATATTTAACATATCTTCTACTAAATTGTAGGTATCTTGTTACGATGCGTTTTTCTCAGTGTATTCAACATACAACGTTCCACATAAATAAATATTTTTGCTAGGCATCTGGCAGACTTTACACCTAACTTGTTCGCCTCTGGGACAAGCCGCGTCTCGCCCATACCTCACACGCCCCTTATCCCGCCCACCTGTCTGCCTGGGAAATTCTGGGATACTTCTGGGATGCTTCTGGTCAGCTGGGACTTGTCATAAAGTATGTTAAATATTTGTTGAGCGAGGTGCGTACAGTAATTTAAGGGGCACTGTGTTGTGGGGGTTCATTAGATTTCAACTCAGCTATCAACTCAATTTACAGGTAAGCAGAAGGTATAGAAAGCAAAAGAAAAGAGTAAGAGAAGGGAGAATGCGAGTAAAGTAAGCAACATATCAGATTTAACTATACAATTTAGCTACATATAAGTCAATATATGCTTTACTTAGTTAGGCATTGAAAAAATAGATTTTGGGATAAATGAGTAAAAAAAAATTAATTAGAAATTTTAAATTAAGGAATATAATATTGAGTAGTCAGAAATTAACAAAAAAAAAATAAAAAAATCAATGTAGTTAAATCCAGATATTGCACTTTACCACTATTATTTAAGCCCAATTTACACGATCGGTTTCCGACCGACACTTTACGTTAATAAATCGTCGGTCTCGTGTAAACACGCAAAATTTTTGAGCGTCGGTTTGTCACCGAAGCAAACCGATGCCATTAACATAATACGTAAGAATGACATTTTTTGGTATTTTTTGGTGCTTGTTGGCAAAAATAAAAGTTTTCAAACTGTCAAAGATGTCGCCAAAAGTAAGTATTTCAAAAATTTTGTGAATAAAATATTATATTATTTATTTAACCTTATCTATTTTACAATATTTCAGAAGATTTTGTGGAGCCCGGATGCAATTATTATGCTCATTGAAGCTTATGAGCAGCATCCCAACCTCTACGACCCAAAGAGCCCACTTTACCACAACAAACACTGCCGCTGCGAGTCTCTCAACGCAATCCAAAATCAAATGCGCACAGTGTTAGACGATATTGAAGTGGCTGACATAAAGACAAAGATTGGAACGCTGCGGAGCCAATACCTCTTACATTTAAAGAAGGAGGCAAATAGTAACAATAAAAGTGGAATGGGCACAGATGATAAAGTTAATCATTTCTGGCTACAGAACTTGGAGTTCCTGAAGCCATACCTCAAAATAAAGGAAAAAAGAACCTCCAATTTCCTTGTAAGTATGGATTCCGATAAATTAATTATAAAGTATGAAATATATGTATTCTTAATAGATTCAAAGTGATTCGATGGCTTCGGACTCTCTAGACGTTATCGAAGACGAATCATTATTAGAATCGTCTAGCTACTCGATTACGGTTGCCGAAGAATCTGCTCCATCAGTAGAGTCCATTTTGAACACTGCAAACGAAATGCTTGGAACTATTCGAAATAAACGGAAGTTCGATGACGATGTGGAATCGTTTGGGGAGCTTGTTAAAGCCGAGATGACTCAGATCAACGATCCCAAAAGGCGTATGCAAGTTAAAATGGAAATATTCCAAGTATTATATAGAAACTGCGATTAATTATTAAATATTAATTATAAAAATATTACGAAGAAACATATCAACAATGAAAAGTTTATTGAATAAACGAAACTATAATGTTAAAAGTTGAACTTTTTTATGGCATCAGTCTGCCAGGAAACAGCACCAGTCGTGTTAAAATATGCTGTGAACTGATCTCGCACGAGTCTCGGCTGCTCCGCACTTATATTGTCCACTGCTGGAAGGCCTGTTAAGGGCTGAGTAGAACGCCACTCTCCTGGCTTAAACACAACTTCATCTAAGTCCTCTTTGTCGATTCCCTCGATGTAGTTGCTCTCATGTACCTTGAGGAAATTATGGAGAATGCAGGCAGCATATACCAGCCTTTCCACTTTATCGGTCCTCATGTTAATTGTGGTAAGGAACAACCTAAAGCGATTTGTCAATATACCAAAGGCATTTTCAACAACGCGACGTGCTCTGCTCAGCCGATAATTGAAAATTTTATTTTCAGTTGTCGTGCGTTGTCGATGAGGTTTCATCAACCACCTTTGGAGCTTGAAGGCTTCATCTGCGACTATCACATATGGAAGCTTTTCTCCATTATCATCAAGTTTCTTGTCAGGCGGAGTGTTCAATATATTTTTCTCCATAGCCTTGCATAGAGTTGAATCATTAAATATAGAGGCATCGTTCGCTCTTCCATTGCAGCCAATGTCAACATATAAAAAGTTGTAATTTGCATCAACTAGTCCGAGCAAAACAATACTGTTGAAGCCTTTATAATTATAATAAAAGGAGCCATCCGATTTTTTGGCGCGAAATGCAATATGTTTTCCATCTGTAAAATAAAAAATTTCATTTAAATAATTTCCTTATAACATGTTTAAAAATTGTTACCTAGAGCACCCAGACAATTTGGAAAATTCCACAGATCGTTAAACTCCTGAGAGATTCGCAACCAATCATCTGTAGTCTGCGGCATCTAAAAATAACTTGTAATTAAATGTGCAACAAAAACTTGGACTTGTTTCTTACTTACCTTTACGTAATCTTCTGCAAGCGAACTTATGATGGCCTCTATTACATCTTGCATTATGCGAGTAATCGCAGAGCATGAAATCCGAAACGCACAAGAAAGACTCCTGAAGGAATCACCAGTTGCCAAGAATCTTAGCGTTATTAACAGCCTGGTTTCTGCAGGAATTGCTATCCTCATCACAGTGTTTTGCTTTTCGATTTTGGTGCGCAATTTGCCCAGAAGGTAGTGAAATGTTTGTGGGGACATTCTATTAAAATTATAGAATGTGTCCACATCCTCGTATTGAAGCTCCTTCATTATTAGAGCGTCAATGCCTTTCCCTTGCTCGCGTCGCATCAGCCAAAGTCGACTCCAAACAGTGCGTGGCTTCCTTTTTTTCTTTTTTGCTTTCAGATCCTTGGAAAGTGCACTTTGAGTTGCAGCTACCACTGCCAAAATCGACGCAACTTCCAAAATTTCATCACAGTTCATTTTACTTGTTATGTTTTCTTTCGATTCAAATTAATTAAATTGTGTCGAGTGTGACCAGATTCTGTGAGAACAAAAAGCTATGGGATTATGGTGTGAACACGATGCGAATTATGTGAATGGCAAAATTTCCATCGGTCAAAAAGTGTCGGTCGGAAACCGACCGTGTAAATTGGGCTTTAATAATTTGAATTAAAAATTGGGGAAAATAAAATTTTAGAGTCACAAATTTGTAAAAACCCGAATTATAAATGAAAATAAATACAAATAATGTTCAAAAAAATAGGCCAAAATTGAAAAAAACCGAAAAATGAATTGGGAATTTAAAATTAGAAGACTAAAAACTGTGGAATCACAAATTTATAAAGCTCGAAATGACTAAAATAATATACAGCTGCGGTCAAAAAAATAGTAGTGCCTGCAATGAACTTACAAAAGCTTAAAATTTAAAGACTTTTAATTTATCCAAATTTTTTATTTAATTTTTTTAAGATACGTTATTATATTGTAAATCCATCTGAGAAATCAAAGATAGTGAACAGTTATTATTTTTCGACTTAGCAATTTTTTTCTTGTAATAGTCTGAAAAATGGGCGGTCAAAATAATAGTAGTGAATGCATTAAAAGTGGAAAAAAAGGATTTTAAGCAGGAAAGACACTTGATTTGATATTTATAATTGTAATTTGATAATTTTCTATAAATTGTATAAAAAATATTTTGCTTAGAGTTGATACAATGGGGCGTGGCAAGCATTGCACTCCAGAAAAGCGTGCTCCTATAAAAAATTTATTTCAAAAAGGATAACGTTTAAGGAAGTGGAAAAATTTGATTAGATGATTGCCAACCATAATCAGAAACGCCATTAAGTAGTCGCCAATATAGGATAAATGTGGAAGACCTCGATCCATGTCCAAAAGACTAGTGACAAAAGTAGTGAGGTTTTTGAAACGCGACCCTTTTGCTCCTGCAGCACTTAAAAAAAAGGACTTTGGTATGGACCAAAGTGTGTAAAACATTCTTAGATGTTTGTGAAATAATAATCTGGCAGAAAGAAGCCCGTGAAAAATTCCGTTTTTAAAAAAAATACCTGCCCAAAAGCGATTTCGATTTGCTAAGGATCATCTGAATTGACCCTAGGGAAATAAAGAAACCTCCAGTGGTCGGATGTGTCCAAAATTATTTTTATTGCTGGTCGAGGATCTCGACAACATGTAAGGTATCCGTTAAAGTCCGAATATCAGACCAGATTCACCTGCAGGACCATCAAACATTGTGGTATGAGAATAATAACCTGGGTGCATTTTCACATTATTGGGTCCAACCCATATAATGGATCATAACCATAATGGAAAGGCACGAACAAGTGAAAATTCTGCAGGACACTATGCTACCGTATTTTTCAGATGATATGCCGATAATTTGGAGGTTCCAACAGGACATAGACCCAAAGCATATCAGCAAATCTTCGAAAGAATGGTTCGCATAGAAAAAAGTGAATGTAGTGGAGTGGTCACCACGGTCCCCCGATCTGAATCCCATTGAAAATTTGTGGTCCGATATGAAGAAGGATATTGCCAAGCATCAACCAACAAATAATATTCATCTTTGGAAGATCGCTAGGAGCGCCTGGAGCTCAATACAAACAGAACGATGTAAAATCCATGATCCGTCGTTGTAAGGCGGTAATTCAAGATAAAGGCTTCACAACAAATTATTAAATTTGTTAATTATTAAGTGCATTTCACATATCTAACCTTTTAAATAAAAAAAAGTGGGTTTTGGATCGTTTTCATCATTAAAATATTTGAATATGTTCATCACTACTATTATTTTGACCGCCCATTTTTCAGGCTATTACAAGAAAAAAATTCCTAAGTCGAAAAATAATAACTGTTCACTATCTTTGATTTCTCAGATAGATTAACAACATATTAACGTATCTTAAAAAAATTATAAAAAAAATTTGGATAAATGAAAAGTCATTAAATTTTGAGTTTTTGTAAATTCATTGCACGCACTACTATTTTTTTGACCGCAACTGTATATTCAAAATCATGCTCGAAAAAGAATTAATTACTGCAGATACTGAACTTTCCCACTACTCTCTAATAGTTAAATAAATAGTTTAGTTAAGTTCCAGAAATAATCTCAAAATGAAAACCCATTAAAAAGGACCTAATATTTTGTAGTACCATTCACTTAGAGTCAGCTTAAATCAACTGAGAATATATTTTGGATAAACCAAAAATTAAGATTTTTGCTTCACAAATTGAAATACAAAATTACATTTATTACCATGTTAAAAAAAAACTCAAACGGAGTAAAAAAAAAAATTAATACAAATTTTCCCATTTTAATTAAGAAGTTTTTTCTAATTGTGGTACTCTGAATGTTTTTTTAGTTATTGCTTTATTACTTTTTTCAATTTTTGTTGGCTTTTTTATGTTATATTCTAAATTTTGTTTGACTGGGTTTTTCTAATTCTAGCAAAAACATTTGAGAGACGAATTCAATGCCGGTATCAAACGGCAATGGACTTGCACTTGTTGTTGTTGTTGTTGTTCTTGCTGTTGTTCTCTTAACTTGGCTTGGAGCTCTAACTGCGACTGTGACTGTGACG
>JBAMBJ010002983.1:0-18061 GCA_037043495.1 Drosophila recens | reverse complement strand
GGTTTTAGTAAACTCGTGATAGAACATGGTGTATCTTAAAGATCAATTTATTAAAATAAATAACAAATTCTGTAGCAGTTTTTTTATTTATATAAATATTCGCTTGAATAATTTTAATTGAATTTCGAAAACCAAAAAAGGTAACAGTCTAGGAGCAGCACTACTCTCAAAAAAAAATTTAAATAAAAATAAAAAAGAGCGCGATTTATAATGAATTTTGGTGAACAAATTTTTAGAGGGTAGTTTTTTTTTATTTAATTTTGAAATTAGTAATGCAAAAAGAGCTTTTGCACGGTTGCTTTGTGCATTTCTCAAATTTCAATTTCAATTAAATAAAAATAGCTGAGACTCCCTAAAAATGTTTTCACCACAATTAATTATAAAACGCCCTCTTTTTTATTTTTATCCTAGATTGATACCCCAAAAAAAATTGCTTAATGACATACATTTAGTATTTAATTTCGCGGTCAAGTCGCATGTTATATTAATTAATATATGACAAATCAGCTGAAGCGAAGGAAGAGAAGCAAAAAATCCCAATTTCTTTTTAATTTTTGGCTTCCATCAATTTAAATGAATTGTCCTCAAAATGAAAATTATAAACTCATCGAAACTCTCTAAATTTCTCAAATAATCATCGCAGTTAGTATCTCATTAAATAGTATTGTAGTAAAATAATTGAACCAAAATCGAGTTCAATTATATCAATTGAAAATCCCATCCTTTTTCGAGTAACTTTCCGAGTAGCCCTCGTTGTAAGTATATTCAGCTGTTCAATTAATGAGAATTCTTGGACTCACCTGGCTGACACTGGCACTCGCCATTGACACTGGCAACTGGACTGCCACCTTGTCCCAATTGTCCCGCTGCTGCTGCCGCTGCCTCTGCCGCCTGGCGACGCTGCTGACGTCGCGTCAGTTGCAAGTAGGAAACATCGCGACGCAGCCGATGAAGTTCGCGACGCACGTGCAACGCCAGGTGATCTGAGGAGGCATTCTCCCTATTATCGTTGCTGGAATCGGGACTGAAACTGGAACTGGGACTGGCAATGATCTGAGCCTGCTCGGCGGGCCAATGGATGAGCTGTTGCTGCTCCAGGCGCAGCTCGAGCTCAACGATGCGTGCGTCGAGTTGTTGCAAGCGCTGAAGTCGCTGCTCGAGACGCGTCTGTCGCACATTCGCGTAGAGCGCAAAGCTGAAGGCGCACAGACACAACGCATAGCTGGCGATCTGCAGCAAGGACATTAGCTGCACCCTAAATCGCGGTCGGTCCTTGCAACTGGCAACAGCTCGCTGCTGGCAGCTGACAGCTGATGGCAAAGGCGCTGCAAGGCGACTAGTTGCATGTGTTGCATCTCCTGTTGCTGCTGCAGTCGCAGCTGCTGCTGCTGTGGCACCATCGACTGTGGCATGTCCGAGCAGCATGCGTTGCTGCTCCATTTCAACTGTGGATGACGTTGTGGAATTCCCTAGAAGAATTACGACAATTGACAATAAGAATACAAAACAATATTCAATAATAAAATTTGTGAAAAAGAAGTAATTAAACAAATAACAAGTTTTACGATATTATGAAAATTAAATTAGAATCATCATCAATTATATCAATTAGATTATTTTTGGAAACAATCGTAGTGACTATATAATTTAATGTTGAAAAAATTGTGAATATATAAGGATTACGATTACAAAAAATCAGAAATAATCTAAGATTATTACAATTATTCAAAAATAATCAGAAAAAATCAAAAATAATTATTCTGATTACTTCGGATTATTTTTGATTTTTTCTGATTATTTTGGCTGCTTTGATTGTGAAAATTTACATTACTTTGGTTTTCACTAAATTCACTAAAAAAAAATCAAAAATAGTCTGAATACTCAATAAGATTATTTTTGATTTTTTATGATTATTTTTGAGCAATTGTACTATTTTTAGATTATTTTTTATTTTTTCTAATAGTAATCAATAAATAATTGGGCAAAACCGAAAACAATCGTAATTTAATCATAAGTTCGACTTTTAAACAAAAATAAATGATTATAGTGACTAATCATTATTTAACAGGTATGATTAGAATGGCAAAAATAAAGCTAACCCGATATTATCAGTTTTATATTTAAAATCGTTTGACTCATAAATATTTTTGACTTCGTCAAATTTTTGTATAAATAATCAGTCGACTTGATAACAAATTTTCCCCGCTTTTTTCCACTAAATATTTTTTTTTATAGTTTTCGATAAGTTTCCGAAATACTCTTAAATAGGAATCAGCACAAAATACTAAACTGTAACTAACAATTTTCAGTAAAATCTATCAGGGGTGCCACAGGAATCGCTTTTGCTTGAATTTTACTTAAATTTTTATGAAAACGATTCCTGTGGCACCCCTGTATATTAGTTTCTGATTAAAATCATGTAATGACAATTTTGAAATCGAAGAAAAATTAAGTAGATTAATCATTATTTTTTTAATCTATATATTTTTCCTAATCAGCTTCCCAATTTTTCTTTTTTGAATTTTGTTTATTGGTTATCTATTGTTGTGCTTCCTACTAATAACTGCTTCCTACAACTAATTTTTATTCTTAAAATTGTATTTCATGATGAGATTTTATTTATTTTGTAAATTTATAAAATAAATATTCGTATTTTGTCAAAATTACCTATACTCTCGGTTGTTGCTCTCGGTGTTGTTCTGCTTGCTGCTGTGTTTGTTGTCTCGTTGTTGTCCTGTTGTCCTCTGGTCGTTGTTGTCGTTGCCGTTGTCGTTGTCCTTGGACTGTTGGTGTCGCCGCTGTGCGGCACTTTGTGTTTTCGCATGCTGCAATTGAAGACTGTCTTCTGCTTCTGCTCTAAGCTAATGCTGTGTAGTTGCCTGCTGACTTTGCTGCTGCTTTTGCTGTACTCAAGTGCGTCCTTGTGGCATCACAGAAACACATCTGCTGCTCCTTTTTTGTATATTTTATATAATATTGTTTTTGTTTTTTTGTTTTTGTTTTTGTTTTTGGCCTTGTCGATGCTCTATTTCGTTGCGGTATTTGGCCAGCACATAGCGCCTGAAATGCGCTCTATTGTTCTTCCTACTTGGCTTATTCTGGCCACGGCATGTGTGCCGCATACAAAAGCTACGCGACCATGGACTGCAAACTGCAGGGTACAAATTGGGGGAGTATCGGGCTGGGATGGGAGGAGTGGGAGGAGTGGGACAAGAGGTCTGAGTTGAGTTGAAAAACTAGCTGCGTGCTTTTCGGTTGCCACTTGTGCCACTTGTCAAACTCTTGCCACTTGCCGTTGTGGCTTTGTCTTTGTCTCTGTTTTTGTTTTTGCCTAGTCTTGTTCTTGTTTAAGTTGTTTTTGTCTTGTCAATCGTCACAGCAGCTGCTTCTGCTTCTACTTCTGCTTCTGGGCTTCCTTCTGGGCTCCTTGACAAGTTTTCTTCTCTGCACTTTTTACTTTTTATTATTTTATTTTTTTTGCGCGATTTTCACTTGTTGTAGAGCCGCTCTTCACATTGCAACTTATTTAGTTCTCGAGCTTTTTTTCACTGCAACAAAATAGAAAAAGGAATTAGAAAAGTGAAAAAGTGAAATAGTAAAAAAAAGTTAAGAAAAAAATGTGAGCATGATATAGTCGAGTTGCTCGACCGTTAAATGCCCAGTACCTGTTTAATGTTAAGCACAAAAATTTGCAATTTTTAATTTTTAAAAAAGACAAGAAGGGAAATTTATTAGATTTAAATGCACAATAAATTTAAGGGCCAAAGCAACTCCATTATCAAAATTTAATTTGCTTGGAAATCTTAAAAAAAAAAAGATATATTTGACACTTTTGAGATACATCTAAAAAACTAACTACTTATTAATATCATATTGGTCTGATTGGGTTTATCTGGGTTTTCCCCAATCCTAGCAACAACTGCTGGACCAGTTTTATTTTTTCTAAATATCATTTTAGATACCCCAGAACGATTTATTTTAATTTAACTTTTAAATTTTAATATATATATAATTTGTACATCAATAGTAGTTTTAAATTAATTGTTGATTTGACTGCTTTTAGCCTGACAACAAATAAATAAATAAAAAAAATAGATTCTATTTAGTTTTTGTCGATTTTAACATTTGAATGATGGCATTTCAACAAACCCATAACCCCGTGAACTCTTTTGATACTGGGCTAAAAAGTTTAGACGAGTAAAAGTTGGTCGGTTTCTCACAGCAAAATCGGTGCAGGCGTTTGCCGCATTGGCCATGCTTGAATTATGGCAACTGGACCCCGTCGACACATTTTCAATAATGAAGCAGGTTACAAGTACCAATAGACGACATCCTTGCACTGACTAACTTCGTTTTAAGTTCATCCAGCCGTGTTTAGCGGCTCACAACAACAACAACAAAACAACAAGAACTCGTACCTCAACTTGTTCAGAAAAGTTTTTTGTAACTTCAGCAACAACTGAGAAAACAACGATGAAAAGCAGATGCTATTGAGAGGCACTGAAAGTATTTGACCGACAGAGTTGACGTGTCAAAAACATTTGCAGACCACTGTTGAATTGGGTGAAACATTGTAGCGAATGTTTTGGATCAATATTAAAGTCATAAAGTGCTAGAAAGCCTTAAAGAAAGCCATTTCTAAAGGAGTATGCACTTTAAGTACGAAATGATTATCATCAATTAAAAAAGAGAAACGGTAAGAGCTAGAAGGCTGAAATTACTCACGTTTCTGGAAAAATTGATATGAGAGCAAATCAAAATAGAAATTTCCACACAGCCCAAACGGTAAGACCTAAAAGGCTAAAATTTTTACAGTACAATTTTTAAACCGTCTTTTTTGTACTCTTAAAATTTCAAAAATTCTTATTCCTAAAACTTTAATGCAAGCAATAATAAACAAAGTCTTACAGAATAATTTCTTAAAAAGGTCATAGCCTTAACAATGACCTTTGCTCTTGGCAAAAACAGTCAAAAGAAACTATTAAATGTCTTAATTCAAAGGTCATTATATAGAGCACATAATTTTGGATTACACAGTCTGTGTGTGTGTGTTGCGCAATCATGCGGCAACAATAAGACAGAAAATTCGCTCATAAAACTCGAAAACAATCGAATGAAATGCGAAGCACACTCTGCGCCACCGCAAACCACAATACAAAAATTGAGCATAAAAGTCAAAAGGCCAATTTTATAACAGAAGACAAGCCAAGCAACAACAATGAGTATTAGCTTGGGGCATGGATCGGGATCGGGATCGGGGTGCAAGTCAATGGAATGTTTGGTACACCCTAATAAAACTAATTGAAAGTCTTGTGCGCTGTGAAGCCAATAATGCCAATAACGACGGACAACAACTGGAAGGCAATGAAGCTTTTAATTTAACAAATAAATGCGAGTCAGACCAACAGACAGACAGACAGATGGACAGAGAGAGTGAGAGTCAGAGTGAGAGGATGAGAGAGTCAGTCAGTCATTTAACCAGTGAAAAGTCTTGTCGAGTTTTTTTCTTTTTCTTTTGCTTTTTCTTTTTGCTGACACTGCACTGGGAAAATACGTATAAAGAAGCAAAAGGTTAATGCTTTTTGATGCTAACTCAATATAAATAAATTGATTACGGAATTTCAACAGCTTGGCGCGCAGCTTTTGTCAATTACATGCGATACGTTACCAAAGCTGACGCTGAAAAGTATGCTATGAATTTTTGTGCGCACAAATTCAATTATGTTGTCGGTCATGATAGAGAGAGAGCGAGGGAGAGAGAGAGAGAGAAAGAGAGAGAGAGCACACATGTGTGTGTGTGTGTGTGTCCAGCTGGCAATTGAAAAATTTGATTTCGAATTGAAATGCAAATCAAGCAAAATTGAAATGGCATTAGCCCAGACGAGGTCCACTGGGCCAATTGAATGCTGCCCAAGCGTCGGGCTCTTCTAACTGAGCACAATGTTAAGTTAAGTGCTGCACGTACACACATACACGCCCTGTGTGTGAGCATTTAACCCAGTATTCAAAAGTGGCCAAAGACTTTTGGGTTTGTGACAATGTCCGTCCATCCGTATCAATCAGAGGAATTATAAGTTAGCTAAAAAAAAAATTTGTTGTTTTGCATTTGTCATTATTTAAAAATTTTAGAATACACTACTGGCCAAAATAATACGTACACTCTTTTTTTTACAATATAAGCTATTGTAATTTTCAAAAATCTCTTCGCTTGTATTTTTTATAATTTTTTGAAAATTGCTTTAAAAGCAATAAAAGGCTAACAATTATAGAATGCGCTTAAAAATGTATTTGATCAGAAATTTTTCTTTTTTTTTGTTTATATTATTTATTTATACATTTCTATTGCCATTTTTTTTTTGTTTTTCTTTTTAAGTAATTTTATTTATGGTGTTCAATTTTAAAGGCTGCAAAGTTAATATTACTGGGCATCCAAGAGTCGAGCTTCTCAGCTGCAGCCTTTGAACTTGCTTGTGTTTGTACAGCAGAAAGCAAAGCAAACTCAACTAAAGGGCAAGCAATGGCTGTAAAAAGCTCAATTGCAATGCATTCAAAAGGATTATTGTCCTTATTTATTTTGCTAAATTTATTCGTTACGCACAAATGCGCAAACCAATATACACACACCCATTTATACACAGTCACATAAACACTCACACACTCACACAGATGGTCAGCCGGTGGAAGGAAAATGAAAACATGAAAGAAACAGCACACAAAACATAACACGAGGCCAAAATCAAAGCAAATAAACAATAAAAATAATCGGGCCGTTAGCAACACATGCGCATTTCATCATCATCATCATCATCATCTTCATTATCATCATCAGCCCGACGCCTCAACAACCTCCGGTCACATCACATCTACAACCCAACTTTATGGTTGCCACTACAAAAAGAGCAACAACGACAACAACAACAACATTCAAGAAAAGACGCTCAACATCTTTGGGCTACAAAGTCGTCAATCCCTGGCAGGCCTTAGGGGCACAGGCTGGGGGGGGAGGTAATAAATAGTTGTCGTGTCATATGAAAAATGCAAGCAGTGTTTAAGTTTTTCTTTTCTTTTCTTTTGCCTGCCACTCTCATTGCCCCGCACCACCCACAATCCACCCACCACCCACCGCCCATCACAGAGTGGTGCTGCCAATTCTCGCCCAGAATTTCTTGCTACTTCATCGCCAAAATTGAAAAAGCGATGGCCAGGTTTATGTTTATCGAAGTGTAACCAATTCTCAATATCATTTACAACTGATCATTTTTTAAACTATACTTAAAATCGCAGCATATGTTATATAATTCTCAAGAAACTTATTTTTCTTATCTCTCTCCTGTCTCTAGTTTTTTCCGTTGCTCCATTTTGCCTTTCCTGTACATTTTCTAATGGAAGTCCTTTTTAACACTTAAATTAACTCAAGTATATCATTCTCAAGAAATTTATCTAGAAATTCCATAATTAACTTTTTGTAAGGTTCACATTCCTCTCTTCTGTATATTTACACCGTCTCCTTTTATTCCTAATCATCCTACTACCACATCTAGAAAAAGTTAAGGAATATATAAAGTTCCTCAACTAGATCATCTCAAAGTAATTAAACAACAAATGCAACATCTATGCACACTTTGATAATTATTGCCTGTCATTTCTTCATCACTTTAGTTAAAAGGTCTATAACATTTTAGTGACCTGGTTATTTTATGGGTAAATGATGTGCCTCACTTGAACTCGTCCAATCTTGGCTTTCCTTTTGCCATGTCTAACAAACTGTGGTTCTAGTTGTTGTTGCTGTTGCTGTTGCTGTTGTTGTTGTTGTTTATGTTCTTGCCATTTCCTTATAATTTTTACAGCTTGTTTTGCTGCGGCTGCTCGAAAAGATGTTGTGGATGCGGTGGTTGCGTTTTTGCTGCCACTTTCTGGGGGTTTTTATGAGCCAGCTTCATACATACTATTAGTGCTTTCATTCTTGTCGTAGTTGTTGTTCTCGTTGTTGTTGCTCTGGTCGTCATTGTAGTTTTATGTGCGTTGTTTTACAACACTGTCACCACGCCCACGCTCCAGAACTTGCCCTTGGGTGAAATTACTTAATTTCGGAATTTCAATTTAGCACTTAAGACTCGAAAGAGTGAGGAGGGGTAAGAGGGGGGGGGAGGTGTAGCATACAGCATCTTGCGCACCTACTTGCAACAATAGACTCCATGTGTGTGTGTGTGTGTGTATGTGTGTGTGTAAAATCCCGCTTACACATGTTGTGACTTTTAAAAATTTCCGGAATTTTTGGCACGCAATGTTTGCTTTTGTTTACCAACTGGGAGAGTCGCCATCTCATCTTTCCCCGTTTCCTCTTTCATATCAGGCCAACACAGCATTCCATGTATGTGTGTGTGTGTGTGTGTGTTGTCTTTGTTGCTGATGCAAAAGAATTGCAGCAACAGCAGCCACAACAACAACAACTCCTTCTCTATATACAAGTTTAAGTAGCAGGTTTCTTTTTACTTACACTTCGTGCCTGGTAAAAACTTTTCCATTGCCACAACATAAGAAAAAATACATAAATATGTAAATATAATACTTATTTCGAGAAAAGTATACAGCATACTTATGACTCAAAATAAATACGGCAACATTGCTTGACTAATAAGTTGCAATTTAACTATAAGGATACAAGACTGGAATCTAGTTTAAGTTAAAAAAAACATGCTAATCCTTTATTTAAATTTAAAAAATTCTGATTTAAATAATAGTTATAGATGTTATTAAAAATAAATTCACTTTTAACAACTCGAATAGCTTATGCTCAATTTTAATTTATTGACCTTACGAAAATTTTGATTGATAATAATTCAATTTATGTTAATTTTTAAAAAATAATGAGTAATTTAAATATAGATCTTAAGAAGAATAATATTCAAACATTTTCTGTGGGCTTTAGATGCCAGATTATCTTAAAAAAAATGCCATACAATACATCAATTCAGCAGATTTGAATTTTTTTAAGAAGCTGAACTCGTATAATAATAAAAATTATTTAATTGTTTAAGAAGCTTGAAAAATGTTCTATACGTTCGTTTATCAAGTTGTTGAATAAAATGTCATTTGGTATAAAAGCCATCAATTAAGCAGTTACAAAAAGATTCAAAAAGTTTTTATTACTCCTATAGAACATACATTTCTAAGCAGTAAATTTTTTAAAACGAATCTTGTTGAGTTTTTGACGGATCTTCAGTTAAACAAATGTCAATTAAGCGTCGACCTGTTGGCCACATGCATGTGTGAAGCTTAACAAAGTTTGCGGAAGCCAGTTAAGCAGTAATAAAAGCAGTCAAGACAGACAGTGAGTGAGAGAGGGAGGGAGGGAGAGAGAGGGAGTGAGAGTGTAAGTGTGGGTTATGGAGTATGGTTACATACTTTCAACATTATCCTTGCTGTTTGTTCGTCTCGCTCTACACGTATTTGCACCTGCACAACACAGAAGAAGGCAGCAGAGTTGCAACACTTAGTCAAAGGTGGCCACACCTACCGCCTCCGCCGCCGCACCCCTGCAGCGCCCACTGTGTTGCGGTAAGCGAGTTTGTTAAACAGTGTAGAGTTACACGCAACTAAGCACTTAACTGCACAAAAGCTCAGCAGAAAGAGAGAGAGGGAGAGAGGAAGAGAGAGGGCAACAGCAAGGCAGCAACTTCATAAAACTTGTAACCACAGCGTCGACGTCAGCAGCGACGCCAGCAGCAGCGTCAGCAGCGAGACATGCAACCTTGCACTTGGCGTGGACACCAGACACAAAACTCAGCTCAACTCTTGAATTGCGTGCCTTTTTATGAATGAGTCGAGTCGAGTTAATCCGCGACCTCCTTCCCCTCCCTCCTTTCCACTGTAAGGTCGTCCCCAGAGTCAGAGTCAGGCTGACCACCGACTGGCCAAAGGTTGCACCACCACCACCACCACCGCCAAAGTGAACGGCAATTCCTTTCGCTCGACTCGACTCTGCTTTGTGCCTGGCCAGAGGCTTAGGCGTAAATTGAAGCACAGCCACAACTTGTACAGGACTCTTGGGTCGTGTGTGTGTGTGTGTGTGTCTGTGTGTGTGTGTCTGTGTGTGCGCTCGTGTTCATGCCACAAACTGTGGCACACGGCAAAAAGGGCAAGCAATGCAAACAGCAATGCCTGGCCATTGACAGGGGAACAAGGACACATGGGAAAGTCGTCTGCATGAGACTGCGGCTGAGAGGTCTGTTTGCTTTAAAGCCTCAAAAATAGCTCATCAATTTGTATTGTATTTTTTTTTAACTCAAATAGCATTTAATAGTGTCGGAAGATAAGGATGACAATGAATTATAAGCGAAAATTATTATTATAGTATTTTCTTATGATTAGAAATGTTTGTAACTATAACTTTGAATTAACTTCAAGCGAATTGTCAGAGCTTTAATTTTTCCTACATATAATATTTTCAGAGTTACATTAATTTTCTTCAGACTTATAATTACACATAGGTACAATTTATAAAAGCAATAAACTCATTATATAATGTATTTTTGCCATTTTATTGGCACTTTTTCAAATTAAATCAATACATTTTAGTGTATTGCCTTCAGTTCTTGACAAATTCCAGAAATATCACTCTAAAACTGTCACTGTATATTCAAAACATTTTACAAGGACGAATCGAATTTGTTGACATTCTTGTGGTGAGCCTCAACTTCACCTATACGTGATTTTGAATTCATTCAAGCAGGTCTTTAATTTGTGCATGTTGTGCTTCAGTTTAGGCCATAATCTAGGCTTAGACTTTGTGCGAAACTGTCAAATCAGGTAAGCAGTTAGCAGAGTGCCCAATTGACCAGTTTAAGCAGCAAATGAAGTAGAGATTGAATGAAAGATGTCTGGCATTTACACTGATATTTAAAACCGCTTTATTCGCTATTTTGGCCTGGCCTTTAAGTAATTTACTGGCTGCAACATGTCGCAACTGTCGCTTTTCCTGTCCCTCTCCCTGTTTCACCCGCTGACCGCAGTACAAGTGCAATTTTTCAGCGGGTGACAAGATGTCGCCTTGTCTCATTTCTCGTCTCGTCTCTCATCTCTTCTCTCTCTTCTACCCTCTCGTCTCCTCTCTCATCTCGTTTCTAGTCTCTGTGGTGCTGCATAATTGCTTTGTGGTTTCAGGATTACATACAGACACGGCTTTTACTTCTTTGCCAGCTCCTAACTGGCTGACTGTCTACCAGTCTGTCTTTTAGCCTGGTTGACTGCCTCATCTGACTGCTGACTCACTTAAGACAGCGTCGTCTCTGCCGCCGTGTGGCAAGCTTAAGCCGTGATTTGCGGCAACCGTCAGTGGCGGCTCTTAAGCCTTAAATGCATTCAGCTCATTTAATTTGCAATGCGCTGCAGAAAAGTCCACCTCTTTTTTTTAACACTCTCTCTTTCCCGCTCTTTTAGCATTTTTTTACTCTGTCTAGCCGCTATTTTTAGCTCACTCTTTCCTTCTTCTGCATGTAGCAAATTATATAATTGAGTTAAAGTGAGCGGTGGCGGCTGGCAATTTGCGAGCATCTAGCTCCCAGTTTCCCAGTTTCCAGCTCCCAACTGTCCCCCATTTTGCACGCTAATTTCTTAATTTTCACCTTCCGCTTTTGGTGGTGGCAAAGTAACTAAACTAGCTACTGATTGTGATCCCCAAACCCGTTGCAAGTTCGGTTCTGTTCGGTTCTGTTCCACAGTCGTGTGAAGCTCCAACCCCTTTATTTTATTAAGCTATACCTCTTTTACTCTTTCACCTTCTCTTTCTACCTCTTTCTCTCTCTGTCTCTCTTTTTGTCTGTCCGAAAAAAATCATTTCCGTATTTCTGCGACTATTATTATTATGACTTTTATTGTTATGTTCAACTGTTTGCCAGCTTCTGTTGCTGTTGTTGCTTCTGCTGTTGTTGCTGTTGTTGTTGCTGTTGTTGCTGTTGTTGTTGCTGTTATCAACACCCGCAACAATGTCTCGTTGTTTCCCAAAGCCAACTTCAGGCTGAGGAAGCAACTGCCCAGTTCCAACCCCCTTTTGATTACTATTGTTGTTGCTGTTGTTGTTGTTGATTCATTCGCGCGTTTAATGTGCGGTGTAGTGGGAAGGAGGATTTAACCCCCCTTTTCTATGCGCGGCACAGTGGAAAAAATTAAGAAATAAGCTTAAACAATATTAAGTCAAATTTTCGAAACTAATCTATGCTTAAAAATCAATACTTCAAACACCTTTTCTTTAATTTTTGCTTAATTTTTATTAATATTAGATATTTGAATTAATTTTTATATTTCTTATTAATATTTACAAAGCCGAAAACTTTTCAAAGCAACGTATGTATGTATTTTTTTAGCTGAAGCAACGACAAATTTTGGTCCATATTTAAGGTAAGATCAAAACCAATTATATTTTTTTATATTTTCCAGCTAATTAATTCAAATTACAATTTATTTGTTAAATACGCATTTTAAAGTAAAAAGGCACTTGCTTATTTTATAAAGCATTTTCAGAAAATTTTAACTGAAAACATAACATTTTAATTGTCGCATACTTAGACACTAAAGTTTTCTCTTGTGTTGTTTTATCTTTATTTATATCTATATCAATATTTATTTTATTTTTGGTAGAATGGCTCAAAGTGATTGTAGTTTGGCCTATTTATTCTGCGCTCTATTTCTATAAATTAAATATCACTTTACACTTTTAGCTGCTACTGATTTTTTTATGTAATTTGCATCATAATATTTTCTTTTTAATTTGATTAACAATCCTACTCAAAAGTACCTACTTTACAATGTTTTTATTTAAAAATACCGACTGATGATATTATTTTCTCTTTTAAATATGTTAGTTATTACGAGTAAATTTAGCTTTTCATTCCACTGTGCGATAGTTCATGGTTTCGATGCTGCTCTTTGGCTCGATGGTCGTTTCGTGTTCAATTTAGCGTCATAATTTCGTTCATTGCACGGACTCTGCTCGCTTTCGGGCACTTCCCCAACTCTCCACGTTGTCGCGCTTTGCCCCCTACACCCAATCTCATTCCCTTTCCACTTCATCGCCACTCTTCCCTCTTGTGCCCCGTCAGCATTTGCTGTCAAGTGTTTTGTTAAGTTCATCAAAATTGTCGCTGCCTTTGCCGTTGATGTTGGCGATGTTCCTGCTGCTGCTGATGTTGCTGCTGCTGCTGCTGCCACTTAACGCAATTTTCAGTTGCTTCTACTTGACTGTCATACACTCATTTGAAGCTGAATGGGTACTCGGATTCTTTCATTCATTCATTCAACCATTTCACGCCATTTACAGTTACAATTAATGCCTGTTTGCCTGCCGCCCGCATTCATGTTTTCTGTGTTTTTGGGGGCCACAACATCAACATCAAAGCAGGCCCCCAAGTAACACCCTCCCCATCCCTTTCCTTCTCTTCTTATCAGTTGGTTATCAAGGCAGCAAAGCGCTTGCATATTTAATAATAAAAAATGTTAAAGTTCATAAAAAAAGAACAGAAGTCGAATAAGCAAATCCGGCTGACGGGCCAATTGCCCCCGGGGAGCATAAAAGGGTCGACGTCGACGTCGGCGTCGTGTTGGCAAAAAGCGCAACCTTTGGGCCAACAAGCAGCATTCAGCATTCCACACTCAGCACACAACATAAACAAATACACCCAGAGAAAGAGCCACTACAATTTTAATATTTACAATATGTTTTAAATTATATAAATGTGAAAAATTTCTAGATTTGCAATTACAAGTTAAATATGATTATAGTAAATTTTAAGATTTCCTATTAAATATGAAATTTCATCGTTTTAAATTTAAATAATATTCTTTCATTTCTAAAATTGTGCATACTTATTTTAAAATAATTTATTATTAAACTTTAAGATCTCCATCAAAATCGGGTTAGCTTAAAAAAAGAGAAAAGTGTTCTTATCATTGCAGACAAGCTAGAACCGATTGAGAATTTTAAATTAAATACGAAAAATATCTAATTTAAATACTTTACCGCATATTTATAGTCTAAGTTGCTTTTAAGTTGAATAAAAATAATAAAAGTAATATGAAAATATTTATTTTAACTTTATTTTTTCAATTAAATCTGAGTATTTTATGTTTAATATGTAATCTAATTGTATGTATTTTGTTACTTTGCGTTTATCTCAGTGCATACAACATACAACGTTCCACATAAATAAATATTTTTGCTAGGCATCTGGCAGACTTTACACCTAACTTGTTCGCCTCTGGGACAAGCCGCGTCTCGCCCATACCTCACACGCCCCTTTTCCCGCCCACCTGTCTGCCTGGGAAATTCTGGGATACTTCTGGGATGCTTCTGGTCAGCTGGGACTTGTCATAAAGTATGTTAAATATTTGTTGAGCGAGGTGCGTACAGTAATTTAAGGGGCACAGTGTTGTGGGGTTCATTAGATTTCAACTCAGCTATCAACTCAATTTACAGGTAAGCAGAAGGTACAGAAAGCAGAAGAAAAGTGTAGAAGAAGGGAGAGTGTGAGTAAGAATGTAAGGATGTAAGCATCGTATCAGATTTAACTGTACAATTTAACTATAGGATATTTTTAAGCTTAACATAAATTTCTGATTGTTATAAATAATATGTCAAGATATGCTTTGCTTAGTTAGGCATTGAAAAAATTAGCCTAAAACTGGGAAAAAAACAGAACAAAAAAATTAATAAGGTTTGTCATAAATTGGTAAAATCTGAATTAAAAAAGAAAATAATTACAAATTATGTTTAAAAATGTGGGCCAAAATCGAAAAAAAAAATCAGAAAAATATTATAAATAATGTTCGAAAAAAAATTATTTACTGCAGATATTAAACTTTCCCACTACTCTCTAATAGTTAAATAAATAGTTTAATGAAGTTTCACAAATAATCTCCAAAACAAGGAACCATAAAAAAGGACTTTATATTTTTTTTGGTACCATTGATTTAGAGTCAGCTAAAATCAGCTGGGAATATATTTTGGATAAACAAAAAATTATGATATTTACATAACAAATTGAAACACAAAATTACATTTATTACCATGTTAAAAAAAAACTTAAACGGAATACGAAAAAAAAAAAATAAAAATAAATTTTCCTATTTTAATTAAATAGTTTTTTCTAATTGTGGTTCTCTAAATTTTTTTAGGTATGGCCTCTTACTTTTTTCAATCTTTTTTTGGCTTTTTTAAATTATATTCTTAATTTTGTTTGACTTGGTTTTTCTAATTCAAGCAAAAACATTTGAAATTCGAATTCAATGCCGGTCACAAACGGCAATGGACTTGCACTTGTTGTTGTTGTTGTTTTTGCTGTTGTTCTCTTAACTTGGCTTGGAGCTCTAACTGTGACTGTGACTGTGCCTGTGACGTTGGCAGAATTTCAATGCTCTAACATTTGATTCACTTTTTTCTTTGTTGGAACTCGTGTATTCGCCTAAAAGTGAGCTATGTATTTTCCTTTTTTTTTTGGTTGTTTTGTTTATTTTTTGCTCAACTTTTTGGTTGGTAGGAGCTGCTTTTGATTTGAATTTCGTTGCTTTTGTCATTTGCTCAACCCACCACCCAAAATTTGTTGTTGTTGCTCACGTTTTGCATACAAAGCAAACACACACACACACAAACACACACACACAAACACACACTCGCACTCCACATGCATTCCACATGGACAAGGGTAACAAAAAAAAACATCTCATTATGTACAAACATGTACTTACATATGTCTGCATGTTTATGTGTTGTTGCTGTAGTTGTAATTGTTGTTGTTGTTGTTGTTGCTGGTTTTGTTGTCAGCTTCAACTGCCAACTCTTAATTTTTCTCTCTCTCTCTCTCTTTTTTGGCTTTGCACCTTGGCGTTTCACTTCACTTCTCTTGCTGTTGCTGTTGTTGTTATTGTTGCTGCATCGAACGATTTATGCACTTAACATAATTTAATTTCCAAAATACCGCAAGAAACAACCACAACAATTTTTTGTTAGCACTTGGCACACAGACACTTTTTAGGTTGTTGTTGCTGTTGCAGCTTTTGTTTATGTTTAGCTTTCCTTTCTTCTTATATTCTTTCTTAACTTTCTTTACTTTGTAATTGAAAAGCAACAACAACAAGAAATGAAAACAAGGAGTGAACTCCCAAAAATACTTTGTTATAACGGTTATGCTGCAGGCGAAATATTCGCGATACTTTTACACTACTCACACGCACGCACGCACGCACACACACTCAAACAATTCGACGTTCGTTGAGTTTTGTTTGTGTCTCCAGCAATCGTTTCGCATCCGTACCGTTTTCACACGTCCGCTCGCAATGCAAGTCGTCGCGCAACTGAAAACTGGAAATGAAACCAAGTTGTTGCTGCTGTTGCGCTGCTGCTGCGCCCGCTGTCGGCGTTGCATAGTGGTACACATACAAACATTTTGGTGGTACAAAATAGAACATGTAACGAAAAAAACAATAATAATAATTTTAAGTTCTTTTAAACTCTTTATAAATACTCTTTAGTAAAATGTTGTAATTTCTTGCTTAAACCGATTCCTTTAATTGACTTTAGATATTTGCCACAATCATGATATATTGCTTCACTGTGCGTTGCGGCTGCTGTTGCTGTTGCTGCTGTGTTTATGTTCTCTTCTTGCCTGAAGCTGAAGCTGACGCCGCTGCTGATTTGGACCGTTCTCTGCAATGCAATCGTAATCGCAATCGACTGACGTTTGATTTTTGTCTGCGGTTGCATGCAAAGACAGACAGACAAATGCATAATTAAGAAGTTCAAATTCGGAAAATCATTAAATGTCAATTAATTAACTGATTAATTGTAACTGGTTGAAGGAAACCTAATTATCCCAATTCAATAAATTAGCTAAGTAGCATTCTCAAATAATGTAATTAGAATTAATTTAAGCTAATCAAAACATTCCATAACATATCCAACTTTATTTATTAGCCGGAATTGTTGTTGTTCTCTGGTTTCATGCCTGCAACAATGTTTCATTTGCCACGCGTTCCGCACATCGCACGCGCTCTCTTACCGGTCTATGCTCTCTTTGGCGCCCACGCAATTTGTGCTCTTGCTCACGGCTGCTGGGTACATTAGTGAAGTGGGTACATTTTTGAAATGGGTACACTTATAGTTGTGTGCCATACTTGCTGGGTACATTTGTGAAGTGAGTAAACTTTGCACTTTTGAAGTGGGTACACTTCTGAAATGGGTACACTTCTGAAATGGGTACAATTGTAAGAAGGGTACACTTGGCAACTGTGCGCTGTCAAGCGAGACACTTTGGTACTTCCATTGGGTGCCATACTCATTTCCGGTTTCCGTTGCTTTGTGTGCGTGCCAAATTTGAATTGCGTTGCAAAGTTAAACGCGTTTTGACTCTTGCTTACACTTTGTTTTTTGCGTATTGCAAATTATAGAAAACGCATTAATAGCCAAGGGGAAGGACGACGTGATGTGACGTGACGTGAAGTGAAGTGACGACGAAAATTCTGGCGGATGTTTGCAATTTCCATGGTGCAGACATCAGACAGGAGACAGGGGGGAGGGGTAAGGGGTAAGGAAGGGCGTGTTTTTGAACGCGTCCAAATCAAATTGTCTTGTGAAACAGAAAACTCATTTTATTAGCTTCCAATTGCCGGCAATAAATATAACTTCCCATGCAACTGGCTAATCAAAGCACTGTGGGCAATTTTCCCTTTTTTTGTGGCAATAATTTTTTAGCTTGAATTTTATAAATATTTGGTTTATTTATTAATTTTCCCCTTTTTATACTTTCAAATAGAAATCAGCAAAACATATTATAAGGCACTGTGGGCAATTTTTTTCATTTTCTCTGGCATTTATTTTTGTACCTTTCAATTATCTAAAATTCCGTCTAATTTAATTGCTCTGAATTTTATAAATTCCAATTGAAAACAAAAAACCTTCCCTTGCACAATAGATAATTTTTAATATTTCTCTCATTAAATTATTAACTTTTCAAGTTAGGGATTGAGATTTATATTAATGTTCTCATTTCACAATTTACTATTTTAAAATTAT
>JBAMBJ010002981.1:0-49334 GCA_037043495.1 Drosophila recens | reverse complement strand
AAATATAAACAATTAAAGTTTAATATTTTGAGTGTAGATACTTTTAATATTAATGAATACATTTGCACTAAAAAACAAAATTCGAAAATGTCGCTTACTTTATATCCGCAAAAAGGGCTCGACATTATCGAAACTAGCTTTTGAAATTTGATGTGTTTTGAATAAAGCTGCGAGTGGATATTAGAAACAAAATGATTTATGACATACTCTGGCATACCTATTTAATCAATTGTTAAAAGACGCAGAGTATAAATATGTCGAAACTTCTATCTATTTAATATATTTTAGCTCTTAATCAATTTTAACCACTATGTAGTACTTGGAGGTAAAGCTATATTTTATACTTATAAAGCGAGAGATAGAATGAGATCTTAACAGCATTTCAAGCTGACGTCATTAATTAGTGCAAATGAATATTTGAGTTCGAACTGCTTTAGTCCAACACGAGTAAAAACACCTGTTCGATTGAATCTACCACATTAATTACATATAATAAAATATATAGACAGTTCACGAACTGAAGTCTATTGGCAACTAATGTCACGTTTATTCGCTATTGATCACGTTTGGGACAACAAGTCGCAAACTACGTTTATTTAAAATAAATATGTGTATATTATTATAAGCACTTTTATAACTAAGACAGGCATGCTTAATTATATGATACGGAATATTAAAATTTTAATGTACAAGAGTTAATATTATTCGGCTAATTATTTGCGGACCGGTTCGTCGGTTTGCCAGTTTGTCGAGGAATGGAAACCAGTTGATGAATGCATTCAGAGGTTTAATATTTATATATTTATTTGGTACTAATTAGTTAAATGTTAGTATTTCAAAACAATTTCTCGTACATATGTATGTATGTATGTACATCCATTCTATGTACTGTCTACTTGAATACCACTCACTCGGCGCATTGTGGCGTGGTGGAAATGGAAAACTTACCACGAGTCAAAGTTGTAGGCTCTGTCGACGCTCTGAACAATCGCATTGTCGCTATCCGTGCCGTACTCGATCAGACTCCTCGCCCGCAGTTGGGGCAATGCTGCGAGGCAGCAGCAGAGTATTAAAAGATCGAATGTCCTTAGCATTATCATCTCAATTGTACTGAGACTAAGGAACTTTATTGCTTGTGTATTTTAGTCGGTTAATTAAACGCTTTGCCGCTCACTTGATCACTAACGAGTACGTGACTCTACATACACAGTGTATTTGTGTATGTTTGTAATTAAGTACCGAAATTATCACACTGAGTGGGCTTTGATTGCTTTAAATTTTATTTATTTTTAATTTTTAGCACAAAATAGGAAATAGTAGCTTCGCGGGAGCGACCGCACTTTGGTAAATATTGTGTTGCCCTAATTAAGTAAATGTATTTGTATACAGGATAATCAGCGTAAGTTTGTCCCTCTTAACTGCACTTTGCACTTGCGCCAACGACACAGACACAACCTGCGCCCTGTCAGTGCAAGAATACTTCTAACTGTTTCGGCCGATTTCATTTATAAAATAAATGGCTGGACGACAACAACAACAACAACGAATGTGACACGACTGCGGCAGCGACTGCGACAGCGACTGCGACAGCGACAGAGGCAGCGCCATTATTATCATTGCCGAACAAGAGCAAGTGATCGGCACACGACAACGACAATACACTTGCACGGGCAAAACACGAGTACGGGCGCAAACACGAACTTGAAAATAAACGAAGTGGGCGTGAATCGTGTGCTCGTTCTATTTATAAATCAACTGAGCAGCAGTTGTGTCTGAGCCGAATCCGAAGCCGTTGCCGAAGCCTAAGTATACGAATATACGGTATTTTAATTTACCCGTTAGCTGAGACTGTTGTTGTAGCTATCAGGGTTTTGTCGCTTTTATTCTGAAGATTCTCTATCATTATGTTGTATACGCGTTTAACAGGGATTAATTTATCAGACTATTTATGTCTGTTTCTTCAATAAATTACTACAGCTTGTTAAATTAATTGGGTTATTTTGTGCAACGACTTAATCTAAATGCATACCTCAATGGGCGAGGGAAAAACAGAACAAGTGGATTGCAAGCAATCACATTTGCATATAGCCATACGAGTGTTTATTATGGGCGTATCATCAACTGATAAACGCATATACATAAACCCGTATATACAATACAGAGAAGCTATCCACAGATGCACCCAATTATTGCAATTACTCTTAAGTGATTGAGTGTTGACAACTTTTCGATATAACGAGTACTTTTCCTAACAGGTTCTTTCTAATTTGATCACTTTTAAGTCAGATGAAATCTTAATTTGCAAAACTGTATGCAGTTAATTGTAATTGTTTTGACGCAATTATATATCGATATAATTGATTTTAAAATATAAAACCATTGTTTGAATTATAATTTTTAATATGTAATTTTATTATGGCTGCTTATGGTAGAAGAATTTAGTTACATTTATTCGGGTTAACTATTTTAAACATTTATAAATAAAAAATAACTTGATTAACTGTATAATATTGATAAAATGTAGTATTCGTATGTTTAAGAATGATTACATTTGGTTTTAAAATTGACCCCCGCATATTTTTTATTGAAACCGCAGCTGGGTTCTGTGGTTGATTTGTCGCTGTTACCAGCCTTTACTGTATAATATGTAAGCCAGAAAATACTAAGTAGGTATGTGGAGCATGTTGGTATGATATGACGACTGTTTGGATCAAATGAAACCCAACGATTTGAGGATTTAATCACATAGCTCGACATGTAAATTACAAACATAAAAACCAACTGTTAAATTTACAATTAGTGTCAGATTGATTTACTAAACGTGGAAAGTCCCTTAACAATGATAAAGTTGTGTGTATTCATAAGATACTTTTTATCGGGGTATTAATTTACATCTTGAACGGGCTTTACACAATCCACAAGAGCGGGAAAAGTCCGCACTCTATTATAAATGTTTATGTGCATTTATTTAATGTTTATAGAAATACTTGAAAAATTCCTCACAATTTACGAAGACATAACCTATTTATAGATATACCCTATATATAAAAGGAATAATCAACCGAAACTGCGTCGCAATGTTTTCAGAATGAGGTATATACGTTCGAGTGATTTGAGCTGAATAGAGGTTAAAAGAGCGAATAAAACAGATGTCGACTGATAAAGATTTGCAACAAGATTGCCAAAGATGGGTGTATGTCAATGATCACATCGCCAAATTGCGACGTTGATATTAAGATTTGAGAAATGGACCTGTTCATTGACCGGGAAATTCACATTATGAATTGTCGCATGTCGCAAGACACTTGTCGCATGTGGATGCTTTAGTGATTTATCGCATTTAGTTAGTTAATGTTCACTTGAGAGTGGACATAGTATATACATATACTCGCATTCACATTGAAACCTAAGTTCGTATTCAGACTCAAGCGACACTATGATATAACCGAGCAGAACCGAGCACGAGTATCAATGTGTGGTAGCACTTGTGCTACGAGTATCTATTGTTGTGACATCTAGATTCTCGAAACAAAAGCCACTTTGTTGTCTCGCAAATTGGCCCCAAAGACAAAAACAAAATAAAAACAAAAAAAAACGGAACAGTTGTGCAATTTAATTGCACCTGTGGGAGAGACTTGATCATTGTCTCTGCCCAATCCCGTCATTCTAAACCATTTGTGACGACAGTGAGAACGTTTCACTGAAGTTTAATGCATTCCACGTCACAATCTCAGCTCAAGCTGTCGCTATGAAATCGTGATATCATTGTGACATTATGATCTGATACTAATTGTACAATTAGTGCATACTTTGACTTTTAATACTTTCTCAATTGACTATTAAGTATTGTTTATATGTCTAGCTATTATTTAGAGGACTTAATTGAGTTGAAAGTACATTTTAAATATTTTAATGTCTGAGACATTTTCAAAGTAACATTATCCTTATCATTGCCTTTACTTTAATTATTTGTATAATCGAAATCTCTTTCTCACAATTCATGGCAATGTGCATGCTATTTGGGAATTTCTCGGTTATACGATATGAGAGTTAATAAGGAAGGGCTTACAACTTGTATGACTTATTGTTAAGTATTAAAAACACCTCCGAAAAAAGTAAGGCCATTCGATTGTTATGACTGAAAAACTTGCTGAACAAATATTTAAACGGGTGTAATGGACTTTTCAATACTTAATGTGTTATTGTTAATATGTTGATGACAAATAGATGCCAGTTGGTGCGTGATAGGAATTTCAAATAGATATCTACTATGTACTTAGGTATGTGAAACACACTTCAATAATATTTCCGATTCCGCTTAAATAAATCGATAAAACACAAATATACACAATTAATTCCGGCTCACGATCTGGATAATTCAAGCAAATGCAGTAAAGTCATTAAACTAATTTTAGTGTGGCAATGTCAAGTCACAGACTTAGATTTGAATAAATGTTTATATCAATATCAAAGTTTTCTTAACGGTACATACACAAACACAGTTTTATGGGTTAAATCACGTTTTTCCCTGGCTATCCAAATTACGAAATTCATACATATATGAAGAGAAGATTTTTGATTTAAACTCTGAGGTAATAGTTTTACTATCAACAACTTAAAGCAATCAATCATACGCAGACTAATGAATAAAATGATTGATGAGAATATAATTATAATGAGGTAGTAAATACTACTGATATATACCCTTTCGTTCTCAATACACTTGCTTTTCTTCTTAACTTAACTTTCAGTCTCACTTGACTTATTAAATTTCATATTGGCTATAATTAATTTAACAGACGTCACCGTTTGGCTTATTGTCTTTATTGACGTGGCCGAGTGACGTATTTATACGCTTAACCGGCCTGAGAGTATTCACCAAAATTTAAACTCTCAATCAACGCAAAATGTTTGTACAAATCTGACAGAAAAGCGACAAGAAAACCCGTTCCAAAAATGGCCCAACAATCGCGTTTTAATTAATTGCAGCCTATGCAAATAATTTGAAACGGTCGTGTTCAAGATTATGATTCAAGGACGACAATTATAATAATGTGAATAGTATTTTAATGGTCGAATGGCTTAATTAGCATAGATAAATACTGCAAAAATTTGAATACCTATATACTGATCGTTTGCAAAAAAACTATACGGGTAATAGTGACTTTTCCTCCTTTCATTTTATTTTAAGCACATTTAAATTTGTGAGTGAAGTGACATAAAAAGGGCGAAACTTCTTCAAAAATGGTTGTAATTATCTAATTTAACACAAGCAAAATTCCATAAAACTGTTTTGTGAAAAAGATGTTATTTTTGTAAAGGCTCTAATAAAATTTAATGATTAAAATATGACTGTTTAAATTGATTTTATTTGAAGCCACAAATAAATGTGCGATACAGGAAAAGCATGAAATTACTTTTTTTTTCGAGACAAGCCTTCTTTTTTTTTAACTGTGGCTCGGTGTCACGATCGGTTTGGAAAGTATATTTAAATATAATGAAATTTATCCAATCTATGCATGTGAGATTCTGAATGATTGCATTTTTGTGAGAGTGTCATATAAGCCTTGCAGCAATTTAATAAAAGGAAATTTTACCAAGGTATCTTTAGTTTTCCAAATTGGCCAAGTAAGTCAAGGCAAGTTAAGGTTAAATGTTTCCGTTAATATGCTATGAGAGCTTGGTGGTGTTATTTTAGTTATCTTAAAATGTTATCAATCCTTCAATTAAATGAGTTTTATACGATAAGAGTTGATCCTGCACTTGACATTGAACAGAATCTGGGAATGTGTAAGAGACCATGAAATATTATTTGTCAAGAGCTTCATCATTGATCAATGAATTGATCGAAGTGGAACCTACTTCAGTTAATTCCCAGGCCCCAGTCGAATTATTTTAAAGTGTGGTTCAACTCTTGCAAAGTACCCAATTTCATTCTACCAATTGGCAAGAGCATTGCAAATAAACTTCAATCCACTTCAAACGGAAATTACATTGCCAACTTTTCCCATTTACGACTAAGTCACAAGTTCAGGGCAGAAAAACAACTGATAAGCGAAAATCATTATCATTAACATTATCATTATCATCAGCTGAAGTAGTACGTGTACACGCTTTTGTTAAGAGTTTTGTTGACTGTCCCTGACTTAAACGAATTTATTAACTGTTATACCCATGCATACTCGCATTATTAACGGCAAGATCAATAAACCCCTAACCAAATCAATGCGATCAGTTTAAAACGTGTTAGCGACAGACACATTCAATCTAACATACATATAATGCACGCATGTTGAGATACTTTTTTTTGTACACACTGTAGTCAGTCACTGTGCAAAAAGGGAATAATTTAAGCCGTCAAATCTTCTCAATCTTAATGTTTCTACTAATTGCCACACATGGGGACTTCCCTAATATCAAACGTGGCTCTAAACAAAATAAATATAGCTCTTAAGTAGAACTGTATTGAGCGTTTAATTTAATATCAAGAGTAATTCTTGTTTTAAGTAACGGAATTTAAAATGGAAAAGAAAATTCTAGCACAATATTTTTGTGCAACTCATTTGAGAAAAATGTTTATAGTGGAACTTTTACTTAGATTGAATCAACAATGTCCTATACTTTTATTTATATAGATTAATATTTATTGACACGAGACATCGAAAAGGTGTAACCAAATCGTATGTATATTGCCAATGGTATTTAAAAATAAGCACCCTGTATTCGCAAGGTGTTTGAAAGACATTGAAATTGTTGTGCTGTAGAAATAACAGAAAAATTGTTGGAAAAATTAACAATTTAATTGTTGCATATTTTGTGCAGGTCTTTTGTTTATCTGCGGTTTATGTTAATTAGAATTTTTAACAATTATTATTATTTTTTTACTGTAGACCTGGGAGTCTATATTACATAGAAGATCTTTGTTTTGTTTTATAAATTACGGCTGTGCGGTTGCGTTTTTTGTTACATTGTTGAAATATTTTGTATATGTTTAATAAGTTGGTTTTTATTCGAATCCGCATTTGAATTCGTTATTCATTCATATTCACTTTAAAATTTGTGTGTTCGTTAAGAGTATGAACTGATATCGTAGCCACTGTCGCGTGCCTGTTACCCTTTTTCTGATAAACACAACTGACAGTTGACTTTTGGCACTTGACACTTGTCTCTTGATTCTTAATCTTGTCTAAATCTTCTACTCAAGTCTCCCACCGACACGTTGCGATGCTGCACGCTTGATGCCACTCGCCAGACTGTCTCAACTCGTGCTTGGAGAAGCAACATTTGAATACGATTTGCAATCTCCCTGCTGACAACCCTTGAGCTTCTCGTTCCTCCAATTATTATTATTACAATTTGACTGAATTGTAAAAGGTGTATTGATGTAAGCTATCTCTTACATTTTGGTATGAATAATTAGCCATTCGCCAGATCAGAGTATGCAATTTTATTTGAGTTGTGCCTCAGCTAATAAGAATTTGCTTTGTTTTTCTGAATATACATTTGAATTACTGCTCCACTCATGTACTCGTAATATTTACGAGCTAATAAACTTATAAATAATATACGCTAAATTTTTCATCGACGCTAGCTTAACTTACTTAAATATTATCGCGGGCAATAAATTGAGTTTTGATTTGAAGTCAATGCAAACAGATCTCAAAAGCCTTTTCGGAAAGTTTTAGTCGAGATTGCTAAAGAAGGAAATTTCTTGAAGAGGGTGATATATGTATGTTTATGATATACGGTCTCACTAATCTTTATAGCATCATAGATTAGTCATATTTTAAGGAACTCTCGAGAAACCTCACATATTTGCCAAATTAATATATAGAGATCTCATATTCCCGATTCTTGTTATTGTTTAAGCATACCTGAAGGTCAGTTGACGTTTTATTGGCGTTTTATTTATCAGTAAGAATCAGCGTGGTAGCTATCTGTCTACATTGTCAGCGATTAGATAGTTGTATAGTCCCATATCTGGCACTAACCTGGATATGGAGCTTTTACGTCTCCATTTTCCGTTTATTTGAACAACATAGTTCAAATTTCGCCTTAACAGAGGACAGAGCTCGGACCGAAGCTGTTGCAATTGAAGCAGAACTTGGGCTAAACGCATTTATGAAGCTCCGATCGGGTTTGGGATGAGACTGAAAGTTAGCAGCTCTATAGGCAGCTGGACCAAGCCGGCTGCTACTGATAAGCAAAAAAAAAGCTGACTGATAAGACAATAGAGACAGTGTGACACATGCAAAATAGATTACAAAAAATGACTAGTTCCAAATATGACCCGACATGACCCTAGACTTATCAAGTCCATTGCTCCCTGTAAAAATGTAGCAACAGACAAGAGTCCTACCCACTCAAAGTTCTCTAAATACTCTATCGCAATCAAGATAAAGAGCAACAAGTAAGCCTGTAGCCAGTTGATCGGCAGATCGGCAGATCGTTTGTTAATTTAATCAAATTCATAAAACCTGTTGCTTTCATATTACGTATACGTAGCAAACACACCGCCAAATCGTCAGCCAATCACAGTACAGATGAGCACTGGGAAAATCTTCCAAAGGGAGAATCAAATATACTCGATACAATCGACTATCGACAACTGTTTCAGAGTGCACCTGCTGAGTATCAGTATCGAGTATACCGAGAGTACTTGACTTTAGTTTATCTACTTCTGTTTCCACGTATTGATTAATTTGTTAAGCATTATATTAAGTGTTTGCACAGTGCGCAAATAAAGTTGAACTATTAAAGACGCTGAAATGCCTAACCTATGATCGAATAAATCTTGTTTATGTCGTCACGAGATGTGTTATCAAAGTTAATACATATGTTATTATATTAAATTAAAGTTATTAAAATAATGCCCAAGTACCACAATAATCATATAATCTATAAACACCTCATTTCAAATAATTTACCTGAGTACTTTTGTTATTCAACTCTTAAAAATGCACTTTTTTTTTTACTAAACCATGCTAAATTGTAACGTGTTTGTAAATAATTGTGACGCTGATTGCAACACTTTTTATTGCAGTATCATAATAGTAAAAAAAATTGATTACTGTGTGAGAAATTTCATAGCAATCAGCTTTTTATTAAGACGTCACACGCCGGTAGTATTTTAAAAGGTGCCGAAAAGTATGCAATTGAAAAAAGTAAGTGCTACTGAGCATATGCAATGGAAAATGAAAAGCTTTTTTTAATCAATTTGCGGATATACGGTACCTACAAATATAACATAATCAGGTGGGTTCCAAAAATCTCAAGTTTTTGAAGAGAACTGCCTTTGAAATCATCCGTTCGACATGCTGGTGATACTTAAATATCACAGATACCATTTTTTTTAACATGCTTTCGAGTGTCACAATTTGATTTACAAGTTCAACACTTATTCAATTTTGTAAAAAAATCTCATTTCGGATCGGGCCGGGTCGGGCTCGGGCCTAGCTTCAAAGCCCGGAGCACGCTAAAATCTATTGCACTTTGAATTTTTTTAACATCTTGCAATGAAAGTTTTTCCTTATAAATGAAAATATCAAAAAATTTCAGATAGTTTTTTTTTTTTTTTTTTTTTTTTTGGACCGGGCCGGGCGGTTTGGGCTCCACAACAAACATATCGGGCGGGCTTGGGCCTTTTTTCCAACGGAAATTTCGGGCTCGGATCGGGCTGGGCCTGAAAAATAAAGCCCACTCCCATCTCTAGGCTTTTTATATCCCATGGGATAGGAAAATACACATTTTGGACACCACTGTTTTAGAGCTATACGTTGTTTCTAAGATAGTGAATATTTTTCTTGCCATTTCAATGAATATTTCTTCCTTTAAATCCGCCAATTCACAAGACTTTGACCATCTACAAAATTAATTTGATTGCTTAAATTAATTGTAAATAATAATAAAATTTAAATTTCATTGCACCTCTTTGTACATACTTTTAGAATCAGCCGGTCTTAACATTTTAGAGTAGCTAAGATCTAATTGTGTATCACAAATGCTATGTTGACTATCGCACAAAATTCATAAATCACTAAAGGATTTACAAACTTAAGTGTTGCAGCATAAAAACCAAATCAGTATAATATGTCCATATATTAAAACTTTGAAATTGAAAAGAATTAGAGGGACATATACAGTAAACATTATTGTTCTGTATAAGCAATTCAACTCCTGAATACTTTCCAAGTAAATTATAAAGACGGAAGTAGCCCTGTCCGTTTAAACAACATTTGGAGAAAAATTACAAGCTTCGTCTTTCAGGAAGTTTATTTGCCGATGCGATCGAATAAATGCTGCTAATTGATTAAACATTCTTAATTTAGCCACGTCGCGACGCATCGTATTGTAAGATAACCAAATGTGATAAACTCTTATTTGCACAAGAATTCTGAGGAAATTGCACACTGTCAGCAAATTCTCAACGATTCCGATTCGCATTGACCAAAATAACTAACTAATTAAAGACAAAACAAAAACGGGACAGCTGTTGGCCAAGTTTGCGATAGGTTTAAGTCTACACCTGGCCAATAGCATTACCTCACGATGATTTTAAATGCTCTAAAAAATGCATTTCATTTGGCACAGTGAATTGTTGGCAACTACTTAAGGCTAAGCAGTTCATTGGCTCGAACACTTAGCGGGAATATTTATAACAGTTGCAGTAAAATCCTAAAAAGAATAAAGATTAGATATCAAATATATATGGACGTCTTAACAAAGTCCAATGCACTTACTGCAGTGGGAAAGCCCTTGTTCTATAACTTTTGTCTTCGTCTAAGAAAACGTGCTGGCAATTGACTTATATTTTTATTGATTTGAAAGATAACAGGGGCAACTATTGAATATGACAAATTTATTTACATACAAACATACAGTTGTCACAAGTTGACTAAAGACAAATTTTTTAGCTACTAAGCTTAAAATAAAATTGAACGAGTATACAGAGTAAGGGCGAGTTCTTACACTAAGTGGGAAAAAAGGTGTTATTATTATTCATGTCAACTAGCGCTTCACACTCTCATAAACATTTAGTAAAGAAAGAGTTTCATCAAATTATATTACGATTTATCAACAATCATCAATATCATGAAATATTTCCATTTTAACTGTTTTTGTCTTAGGAAAAAAAATGTTTAGTTTAAAAAAGAGAGTAACTGCTTTTGCTCTGAAACTATAAATTAAATGAATTATTTAAGCTGTGTTTTTTTATAGGAAAGCGAAAAGTAGTTCGAAATCACCTGAGTTGTGTTAAAATTACCTTGCGCAATTGTAATTAATGTTCCAAAGGTTAAGCTGTCCGATGCAATTCAAAAGCTAAATAAACCGAATAGCACAGCTACAAGGTCGCCATTAAGAAACTAAGCACAGTTCTGGGGACTGCAACACGTGTTAAACTGCTTAATAATTTGTTAATGTACACAGTTACGATGCTTTTGCAATGTCAATTTAGTGAGTTTGCGAATAAAACAATTGGCGAATTTTCATATTTAGTCACGAGCGAGCTGTATTATTATATTTTTGTCGATTTTTCCCTACACTTTGTAAAGAATCTGATTCCGATACCATCTGACATACCATCAAAATTCTTTCCAACTAAAGTCTTGTCTGGCATTTGCGAACGCATAGACGAATTGCGATAAGCAACTCGTGCTACGATAACAAAGCAAAATACAAGAAATGAAAGGATGCTTATCCACAAGATACCCTACACGAGTTCCTATTGCGCCAACACGCTGCCTTAATACGAATTCAATAAACAAACAGGTTGCTGCCAACGTATGCTAGGTGCTGCGAGTATTGCCAACAAAGTTCCGCACTAATGAATTTTTTGTTTACCTTTTTTAATTTAGAATCGACCGAATTGTAAAGAGAAATTGATTGAAACAAACGTGATCTGCGCCAGGTACTCGTCGTACACAGGGTATAAGAGGTGTCGCGAATGGATGAGAGGCCAAAGAGAGGAATAAGTGAACCACGACGCAAAGTGGCAAATATTAAAATAAAAACAAAACAGGGTATTTTTATCACAACTGCGAAAACACATTTCTGTGCATACATACATATGTAGTATGTAGGTGCGTGAGACTTACATATGTATGTATGTATGTGTTTGCGTCAGTCTGCCTGTGTGTTGATGTAAAGCTTTCGGGGGTTGAAAAGTGAAAGCACCTCCTAACTTTACAGACGGTCTGTCTGCTATTTTTTCTAAATCGACAATTATGCAATTTGCAAACTGTGTGCAAATGCAAGTGAAATATGTACTTTGGTAAATGTAAATGCTTTAATTATGAATATTTCAAACTTACGCGTTGGCATTCATTTTGTTTTGCAACTCTTGCGTCCTGATGAAATTCAGCTATCGAACTCTGCTTATCTCAACTTTGAAGAACTCCACTTGACGCCACGCGGCGTCTATTTATTTATTTCACGAGTAAAAAGAGCTGTATTGATTTTTTTGCTTTTATCGTCCCGCTTTGTTTGCGACAACTCAAATATTATTCAAGATGTTTAGTTTACGTCTGTGTTTCTGGCTGAGTGTATCAGGCAATTTTATTTTCTCACTTTACACGCGTTATTTGTTTTTATCACTGAAAACAAAAACTTTTTGTGCAAATTTTGGTCGCTTTGCCAAACGTGAAGCGCGTGCGGCCTGCGGGCGAGACGCTGCAAAACAGACTGTAACGTCGATCACCAAGTTTCCCCTTGTAAATAAATAGTTTTGCCGCTCTCGTGCCTTGGCCTCTCTTGCGCACACACCTACACACTTACATCGTGTGTTTATATCTAAACTTGCATGAGTTGACGTAAGGCCAGCTGTTATCGAGACTGAGAGAGCAAGAGCGTGCAAAAAGCAGAGAGCGAAATTAATGTTGGAGTTAAGTTGTTGTTGTGATAAAAAGCACGCAAGAACTTTTAAGTTAAGCAGTGGTTCGACTATGATATACCTTTTCCTTACAGTGTTTACGAATGCATGTGTTTTGTGGGATTGGTAACCGTTTAAATGAAGGATAACCGAAGAGTAGAATGTAGATATTGCTTCGTTACTTTAAGAATGCCATAGCTCAAAAACTCGATTTTTAAGTTAATGATGCAAATATATTCCATATGTCCTGGTCAAATTTAAAATGTTCTATATTCTATATTCCTTAATGTGAGTCAAAAGAATTCTTTGCTTTCTGAAATTCGATTTTTTCGGAATGCGTTTTTTTGGAACATATCTGAGCGATATAATTATACATACATTAGCTTTCCCAAAGCGACGTTAAGTCACACGAAAAAATGTGACAGCAACCATGAAGCAAATCAAAATTTGAAAGTTCTTTTTAAGAATTTTTGTTTCAAGTTGAACTTTGCTTAGTTAAAAAGATTAAATCAAACAATGTATACCCTCAATCCCATTCAGGTGCACATACAATTAGAGAGAGCAGAGAGCAAGAGTACCTTGCATGATGCGTCACAGGCGACCAACTTCACACATAGCCGGCAGTCAGCAGACATCGTGATGCACTCTCAGCCCTTATTCCGATTTCGCCTGCGCATTCTGATGCTGATGCTGATGTAATTTGCGAGAGCTCTTGAAATTTGGCATGTTGACGACAAAGTAGTACCGACCGAATATTCCAAACAAAACATTTAGCCATACGACAATTTGTTTACACATACACGCATATGTATTTGGTAGTGGTACACACATTTGGGTTGGCCCGATTTCAAGGTGCCCTTGCCAACTGTTGCCTCTGGCGATGGGTCTATAAGCACGGCCACTGAAAGCGAACCGGTTCCAAAACTCGTGTTTCTCAACAATGAGTGAGAATTGCGAGCTTTCAAAATATAATGCGCTCCAATACATTCGGTTTAAATACAAAAGTGAAATGCGAATGACCTTTGGATTTGATACTCGTCAATGTGAATTGGTCATATCTTTGAAGTTTGCCTAGTCTCGATTGTGCCGAACAAAGCCTCAAAAGCACTACAAATTATCAGCAATTCACCGTATGATTAAATGGAGGTGTGTGTACAAATCAGTGGAGGCTCGTCTCGTTTTTATAATGCGGAGAATTGCTGAAATCGTCTTAAAGTGATATCTACAAAACCCCCTTTAAAGCTCTTCTCCCACTCGAACGTTAATCTCAATTGATTGCCAGTATGAGCATAACAGCACCTTAATGATGTACATATGTATAAACTATTTAGACTTTTTTACTGAGCTGACCGCGAATGGGGTTGCTGGTCTAGTGTCAGAGCAAAGAACTGAATTAACGTAAATTGAGTGCGGTCATCCAGATTTACTCGCGACTGCGAATTCATGGCGGAAATCTTAATTGAATCGTGTAAATTAGAACAAAATATTTAGTTAGAACAATAGTCGTTCCGACTCGTACTATACACACTATGGATTCATACATAGAAAACTTGAAAATAGTTCAAGGCAGTTTATAGAGTAGAAAATCTATTAACATGGGCGATACTTTGCATACTCGAATAATCAATGTTCTAGGAGCTGAATAACATGCAAATAGACCAGGTGCCATAACTGTTAAGTAGAGTAAACATTCTAATAAAAACAATGGAAAGTGCAATAAAAGCTAATCAACTTGTTTACTAATGGGACATCGCTTAATTGGCTTAAACTCGTATGAGTATGTGGAGCTGAAATCGACTGAAGATGAATGCAGTTGACATTATGGGGCTTGTCACATGAGAATTAACAAACTATTTTTCATATTTATTTAGGTACACTTGATGTTAATTTTAAATGTCGACAACAAGGGAGATAAAAAGAAACTCGCTCGAGTAGAGTTTATTACTAGAACGATACAAAATGTATTAGAATAGATTTATAAATCAAATGTTCACATAATACTTCGGCAGGATAAACCCTGTTTGACAAAGTTTTTACTTTTTTAATAATTTTCAAACTCGAAATAGATAATGAACAAAAATAAAATATTTAACATGTTTAAAAAAATCAAAATCTCTTTTCTGCTTTTCCAAAATATTCCGCCCTGGACGAAATGTGTAGAAACTATCAAACCGTAACAATGTCACAAAACAACTCAAATATCCATTTGTAGCACTATTAAGCAGTGATGCCAAACATTTTCTGGAAAAAAAAGACAAAACGACCAAAAACAAGAGGGAAAAAAGGCTGAAAAACTAAAAAATAAGACAGAAAAATAGGCCAAATTTTTTTTATTACTTTTTTATTTAATTTTATAGTTTTAGGGCCTCTTCAATGATTTTTTCGTCTTCACTTTCTTTGTTTTCACTGTACGTCGCCATAAGGTATTTTTCAGACAAGATGTACGAACGGCAACACGATTTGTGTCGACGCAATCCGAATCTGCAGAAAAAAAAATATGTATATTCATATAATTGAAAAATTGTATAATATATCTATTGGCTAAAAGCCCTCTCTACTTCAGCGTTTGACCAAGGCAACAATAAAAGAGAGAGTGAAAGTGACCTCTTCTGAAAAAGGGTTGCTGGCTGCAGAGTCTCGATGTTTGTTTGCTTCGGACCAAAATTTTTACGTATTTTCAACATTCTCCCATTTTAAGAGGTGAATTTTGATGTACTGGGAAAGTGTTTTCGCTTGTATATCGGTTCCATTTTCAAAAAGTTCTAAAATAGGCAGTATAGAATCCTTTTTGTATTCAATTTAATTGAATCTTAAAAAAAGCCAGATTTTCGGATAGAAGCTGTTTGAGATTTTTCCCGGCTGAAACAGTTAAAAACCAGACAAATCTATCCGAAAAAAAGCTGATTTGGCATCACTGCTATTAAGGGCAGTGATGAATGCTGTGAAGTGTGGTGTTTATTATACACAGCCTAAAGCTATGCTTCAAAGTTTAATGTAAAAGAGCTTTTCATGAATGAAATACTAGAGTTATTTCCCACGGCTGCCACTTAAAAGTAATTAATTTGAGCCAAAAACAAACGAAAAAAGAGCGCCGAATGTTAGTAACATTGTTAGCACTGTAAACGCTAACACTACACTGTTAACGCTAACACTAACCTGTTAGTAAAACTCTCCCCTCCTGAAAGTATGTGACTTTTTCTTTAGTGCCGCGCTAAATTTGAACTGAAAAACTGCAATTTTCTAAAATTTATTTAAAAAAGCTGACGATTAATTTCAAAAAAACAACAAAATCCAAAATTAGGTAAAATAATTAACTTTATTTAGAAATTGGTTTTGGTGGCAAAATCGAGAAAAAACGCCAAAAACATTGAGAAATAACAGGAAATTTGAGAAGCAACAAATGTTAATAAATCGAGAAAAATTCTATATGTCTCTGACACAAATTTCAGAGCTCTAGCTCAAAAAACAAAAAAGTTCACTATTTTTGCCATGTCAAAAAATTGATATTGGATTGCCGGAGAATTTATTTTGGAGTCGCAGGCGCGCAGAACAGGCGCTAACATAGCAAGTAGATGGACGCGAAAACGTTTTTCGTTTGGCGAGAGCGAGAGGGCGCGCTTTACAGCACATTGGAGTGACTGATGCGGCTATCTTGGTGTATGTCATGTATATTTTCTGTCATTTTCCCTCTTTCCCTCTTCTTTCGTGTTTAAGTTTAGTAGAAAAAGTGCGTGTGACGTGCGCGGACCGAGCGGGAAGTTATTCCATGAAAAGTACAAATTTTTAAAGAGAATATCCTGAATTTTGAATATAAATAGATAAAAATAGATTTCATTTGATCAACTTGAATTGTATTGCCTATGTATATTTTATGAAAATTATCTATTTGAATACAAATTGATGAAACACTCTTACTTACTTAGTGTAATCGATAGAATACAACCGGTCCATTTTGGAAGTAAATTTTTAAGAAAATGGTCAAAAATATAGAAAAAGTGAATATATTGCAATGTAGAATCGATATGCTCATCGTGGTGAATTTCTTTTAACGTAAATTGCTTAAGTAAATAGCTTAATTACATTTCTGGAAAATCATTTCACAAGATATGGATTTTTGATCAATTTAACGTTTTTGGCCTCGGTTGACATTTTTTGGAAATGCCCATATAAAGATCTAATACTTAGAAACGATAAATAATTGTTGAAGATTAACTAAGCTCTTAACTTAATCATAAATGGTTTAGGGGCTCTCACGGAATACAATACAAATTATTCAAAAGTTAATATTATAAGTAGAAACGAATAATGAAACTATTTCAAATTCCGTCAGAGACAGCGAGTTGATGACGTTATCTTAAGCGCACAGTATTTATCCAAGGTTGCGATGTGGCGTCATAAGGTATACTATCAAAGCTTATGACTAATGGAATATAACCGGCAAATGACAAAACTAGAATCGAGAATCTAACACTAAAGCCACGATTATGGTATAAAAAGCAGTACCGCAAAAGCTTTTGTTTTTCGTTGGTTTATGGTGGTAATGGAAGCTTTTTATACACTTACACAGAAGATGGTCACACAATTTTATGAATTCATTTGTATTCCCTCATAAGAATATTTTAAACATATCAGTATTTCAAGCGTTTGCATTCTTGATCAGTATTCGATATCTGGGATACAAATTTAATTTTTTTTATTTAAGGCTTGTTATTATAAATGAATTAGAACAATCATTACATTACAATATCGGGTAAGTGCTAAAAATTAATGCGACATTTGGTTGTGGAGCTAGAGACTTCAAATTCGGTACTTTGGTTCCTGGATACCAGGTGAACGTCAAGTTTATTTCCAGGCCGCCTTTATATCCTGCCATTGAAAAAATAGGTTGAAAATCAATCTTTAGAACGAAAAACTTTTTTTTTATTTAAGATACCTCAACCAAACTCGCATATTGGAAATTGTCTTGAATTAAATTGGTCCGAACCGAGCCAAAATCGTACTTCCGGTTGAAGCGAATCAACCTTTTGGGACTTGCAAGCTTTCTATTTAGGTAATAAAAAAAATAATAAATGATCCATAATAACCCCCTTTAATTATTTTACAATAAGTTGGGTTATATACATAAAATTTATTTATATAAGTTAAGAGTCGTTGTGTACATTTAATTCTTCATTACAAATTGTTGTTTTCATATTCAACGATACTATGCTACACGAATTTTGTGGCAGACACAATGACATAGTGCACGGACAGCTAGCTTAGGTTAAGTAAAGCAGATGAAAAACATTAACTGTTAACTCGTAGATAGGTACAGTCTAACACTCTCCCATTAGACAACGATCCAACGTTCCGTCCCACCCCGTGACTGATCCAAGACACACTTGTATTTTTAGCAAGCTTGAAGCTTAAAGCTTTCACAACTACGCTCACAGCTTTCTTGGTCTCTCACTCTCACTCTCTCTCTCTGTCTATCTGTCTCTCTTTGCGGCTAAGCAGGTGCTTACTTCGCAGTTCAAAATTTCTCACTGAGTCAGTTTGAATCAGAATCTCAGTCAGCGAACAACGTTGAGTCCAAGCAAATCAGCAAACATGCCAATTGGTGAGTCTCGTCTGTGTGTGTTTGTGCTTGTTTCTTATAGTTTCGCGGGTGTCATCAATGGATAACGGAATGAAGGAATAATAGATTAGTTGCCTTCACTTATATTTACATATATATATAATGAATTAAACGGTTATAGTAAAGTCTGTGCTGGCTAATTACAAGAATTCGACTTTCCAATGACGCCGGCTGCAATTCGCATAGTTTATTTATTTGGCCGACAGCCAAGAAAATTGTTTGACCAGAAAATTATCAAGAAAGCTCTATCGAGTTTTCATACTTTTTATTACCTGCTTATAAAACCAGGTGAAGCTAGTACAGTTGTGCCAGTAAGTTATTGTAAACAGATCACTGCATTGAATTGCATTACAAATAAAGAGAAAAACAAATAAAGCGACTGCTTATACATTTGCCACTTTCACAGTTTGGTCATCCAAATTCAATTATCATACTGGCCGAAACCGTTATTATTTATAGCCCTACATATTCACATAATACTTTTATGTATTTACTTTCTATGTATGTATGTATATGTATGCTCTCTTTTTGACTCTGAGTCACCAAAAGTTGGCTAAAATAAATGGAATAAATAGCAAATACTTTCTTATCTCCCCTTTGAACTTTGACACTAATCAATATGAGGCAAATGCTCGTACTTGACTGTAGGTTGACCTCGAGGTGCATCAAGATGATGTCATTCGCTACAATAGCTGCTGTGCCGTGATATTTGAGCAAACGTTTTTTGTTATTCATTCTACAAACAGATACAAATAAAACCAGCATACATACATATAAATAAAGCAGCTTTTAGCTTAAAAGTATCTAAGAGATACAAAAACATTCTTGTTACCATACATACAGAGAACTCGCTAAATATTATATGTTTTGAAAGTCAAATACTTGCAAATTAACTAGTCTGTTTGTAGTTGTGTACTATATGATATAATATTTTCGAGCTTAGCTCAATTGAGAGCTGAGCTCTACGGTAGACTCTAGAGAATGCCATGGGAATAAGCGCCGGCACGACAGAAAATGACATCATGCGGAATGACATCAAATGCGTCATTGTGATAAATAACAAATGCGAAAACAACAACATAGACAATTAAACATCTGTTTCTATGTTTTTTCGAACATCTCTCAACTAAATAAAAAACAAATTAAAGAAACTCTCTAGTCTCATATCAGATAACATTACTCTTAAATTATTAATTGTATTTAATGTCAACTTACAGCAATCGATAAAAATGATTTAAAAATTTAAATTTAATAAGGAAACATTTTTTCAAATGATAAATTAAAATACATTTTTAATAAGTAATTCACATAATTTCTCTAGTTAATGCAATTGTGAAAACCCAGAGAAGCCCAATCAGATAAATAGTTTTAGTGTCGCTGATTTATATTGTTTATTTAGCTTCTTTAATTCAACAAAAATTAATCAACAATTTTTATTTCAGAAATCAATACCCCCGATAAATTGGAATACCAATTCTTCCCGGCTAGCGGGGGAGTCTTCACCTTTAAGGTCCGCTCTCCGAAGGATGCCCACATTGCGCTCAGCCCAGGCTCCCAGCAGGCCCTACCGATTTACGAGATTTTCATCGGCGGATGGGAGAATAGCAAGTCCGTCATTCGCAAGGATGGCCAAAAGCCGGACGTTGCCGAAGTGCCGACACCAGGCATTCTGAACGCTGGCGAGTTCCGAGGCTTTTGGGTGCGTTGGTACGACAACGTTATCACTGTTGGTCATGAGGGCGACGCTGCAGCTTTCTTATCTTACGATGCGGGATCATTGTTCCCGGTGAACTATGTGGGCATCTGCACGGGTTGGGGTGCAAGCGGCACATGGCAGATTGACGGTACGATCAACATCGTTTATAGCATGTCATCAACGTTTTCATAATTAACATCGCTTCTTACAGAGGCTCCGCAATCCTCACCAATCGGCTTCTCTCCGCCAACTGGAGCCGGACCCGGTTGCTGGGTAGCCGCAGCCAATGGCGAGGTACCGGCAAATGCTCTCCAGGGCGGCTTCGATAGCAGCGAGCAATTATACATTGCACGCGCCCGTCACGAGGGCGACCTCATTCCCGGCAAACTGCACCCGTCTCATGGCGTGACATACATTGCCTGGGGAGGCGGTGAGCATGGACACAACGAGTACGAAGTTCTCTGCGCCGCTGGCGGCCGCTGGGTGCCCGTCGAGGCTGGTAGCATTCCACCAAATGCCGTACCTGCCGGCGAGACAGCCGAAGGCGAGCCCCTCTTCATCGGCCGCGCCACCCACGACGGCACCGTGACAGTCGGAAAGGTGCAAGCCTCTCACGGCTGCTGCTACATACCCTATGCCGGCGAGGAGCTGGCTTACAAGGAGTTCGAGATCTATGTCTCAAACTAAGATCCGCCCCTTATCTTAATAATCCCAAGCAGCCCAAATCTGCGAGTATTTAACCAAGTTAAACTCTGCATCTTAGATGCATTTGGAGTCTCACGTACTGGAGTTCGAAATTGGAACACCTGCTGTTTCCACGCCTCACTGAAAGCTAGATGAGAGCTTCTCAATTATGTTTTTTTGATTATTTAATTAATTTCATTCTATTATTGATGAATCTTGAAATTGAAAAATAGTTCTAACTCTTTTTTATACATTTTTTAACTTGCAAAATTAAACTAAAGTGTTGTTAATAAATTTTTAATATAAGCTTAACAGAATTTCTTTATTATTCACAAATACGTGTAGAGAATTTTAGTTATTTAGATTGCTTAGATTTCTATGAGCTTAAAAATCACTGCGTGACGGCAGTCCGCGCTAGTGACGAAAGCAGCACGAAGGGTGCGAAGGCGACTAGCATATATACACAGGAAGAATGGAAGATTTGTTATGACTGTCCGATCAGGTCGAGTTATATACTGATCGAAAGGTATCAATTAAACTTACAAGTGTGCATACTAAGACTTTTGGAAACTCACCTGGTTCGTGAGATAAACAGGTGTAAGTGGGAGGGGAAAAATTTAAATTATTGAAGCTAATGGGGCCGTTGGAGCCTTTTTGAATTTTCGTTGCATTTTCTACAATTCTCATCAAAAATACGCGGCGAATGACACCTCGGTCATCAAAATCGGACAACTGGTTCAAAAAATAATTAATTTTGAAATTTTTAGGGGCCTTTCGAAAATGAGATGAAAAGTCAGTCTGTTTGTTTGTTTGTTTGTATCAAAGCGTTGATTTAGCTTAAAAGTTTGAATGAGGACTTGTTCCCGATCAAAAATCTAGAAACGTTTGTTCTACGACTTTTTCGAAAAAAGCTAGTTTAGCGGGAAATCGCTAAAAACCGCTAAAATTAAAACCCTTATAGCAGTCAAACGATAAAAGCTACAGATGCGATCTATATATTGTTGAAAAGGTATTTTGAAGGGCTGCTATGCATACCTTTTAACTTTTTTCTAAAGTACATAGGTAAATTGCTACAGGTGACATAAGGTATTTTCCCCCACATTTTGGCGGTTTTTGAGAAAATGCCACTAACGATTTTTTTTAAATTTCAATATGTTTTAGTTTGTAAAATTTCGCGTTTTTTGATATATGACACAAAAAATTTTACCGATAGGTTTGGAAGATATAACCTATTAACTGAATATATACGTTTTACTTTGAATTGGAATAGGGCAACAGCAACAAAGTGTCATAGCAGCCAGTTTGTTTGTTTGGATAGCTTAAGTGTTTGAATGAGGACTTGTTCCTGTTCAAAAATCTAGAAACGTTTGCTCTACGACTTTTGCGAAAAATCGCTAGTTTAGCGGGAAATCGCTAAAAACCGCTAAAATTGAAACCACCATAGCATCGCAAACGATAGAAGCTATAGATGCGATCTATATATCGTTGGAAAAGTATTTCGAAGGGCTTTTTGCACTGCTTGCAGCGTAATGCGGAAATTACCTGTTAGCTGAATACATACATTTTACTTAGAATGGGAATAGGATAGCAGCAGCAAAGTGTCATAGCAGCCAGAGTTGAAGAGTGCTGATAGCTTTTGCGCTGGGCAATGTGTGTTTGTAAAGGGGACCAGTGTTGCCAGACAATTTGCTTTAGCTTGTACAAACAATAATCAAAGCTGACAAAGCTATTACTGTCACAAAATATTGCAATTTCAAAATTTCTGAGGTCTTATTCAAAAATTTCTGATATCCACAAAAAAACCTCTTTACGAGGTAAAAGTCTAGTGACGAAAACATTTGCTCCTTAAAATTTCTGATATCCAATTTTGTGACGAATAATATTAAGTTTTACATATAAATTATTTTAAGCAAAATTTTTGCATTCTGGCACTGCGCAAAAGATGAATGAGTTTTATCTGGTATGAAGAATTGATACATTTTAGCGCAATGTGCCGAGTGCCAAAATTTTGCTTAAAATAATTTATATGTAAAACTTAATATTATTCGTCACAAAATTGGATATCAGAAATTTTGGGGCATGAAAATGTTTTCGTCACTAGACTTTTACCTCGTAAAGAGGTTTTTTTTGTTATTATAATAGTGCGGAAGTTAAACAAACTTGGTTTCAATGATAATTAATCGACGGCTGCATTCTGCGACTTTTCTCTGCAACTTCTATGCGACGACTGACTTCTGCCTAATACGTTGTTGTAAATGTGTTAAGTGTTTCTTAAGTTGTTGCTTTGTTGCATCGACACTTTTGTAGCTTGCAGTGATGCTCGCATGGTTGCCGCTAGTGTTGGGACCGATTTTAATAAAATCGATTTTAAATCGATTTAAATCGATTTTTTCTTTGGTGAAGTAAAAATCGATTTTGTTTTTAAGAAAATCGATTTTTTTAAAAAGGACTAGTGCTGTGAAATGCTACTTGTGACTGGAAATGTAAAGGCGCGTATTGTTGAGTACACAAAGTGTACTAAAGAATAGCAGTTTTTCCATCTCGAATATGAATTAAACTTGGTTAATTGCCATTTGAATCTGAATTTATTTTATTGTGTTTTTACATATTTTCCTTTTTTGATGAACTGTTAAATAACATAAAAAATTGTGATAAGTAATATAAATACTGCAACATCAAAAAAAAAAAAACATCTAAAATCATAAAAAAAAATTAAGTTAAAAATTTTGTTTCAATAAAAAAATCGATTTTAAATCGATTTTTTCTTATTACATAATCGAATTGAATCGATTTAAAAAAAATCGTAAAGTCCCACCTCTAGTTGCCGCTAAACTGCTCATCTCCGCCCAGCTTACATACGTGTACATTAGGGTGTCCCTTATTTGGTCAAAGTCAACATTTTTAAATGCATACGGGCTAGTTCTGATTCATTAGGTCCTAAAGCACTCAGAAATAAATTTTCACCTCAATCGGAGTTTGATAACCCGTGCCGACTTGGATCGGAAAATTTCAAAATTATATGGGACAAAAAAAAAGTTTTTTTTATTTTTTTAATTTTTTATTTTATTTTGTTCATTAGGTCCTAAAGAACTCAAAATCAGTTTTCACCTTGATCGGAGTACGATAACCCATTCAAATTTGCTTTGAAACATGAAAAATCATCGAAAAATGTATAATCAGTGTAAAAACACTGTTTTTGATGTTTCAATGCAAGTTTGAATGGGTTATCGTACTCCGATCAAGGTGAAAACTTGGTTTTGAGTTCTTTAGGACCTAATGAACAAAATAAAAAAATAAAAATTAAAAAAATAAAAAAAAATTTTTTTGTCCCATATAATTTTGAAATTTTCCGATCCAAGTAGGCACGGGTTATCATAATTCCGATTGAGGTGAAAATTTATTTGAGTCTTTAGGACCTAATGAACAGAACTAGCCCGTATGCGTTTAAAAATATTGACTTTGACCAAATAAGGGACACCCTAGTATACATATACCACCTTCATTCTGTCATTTACTTCTGAGTGATGAATGTTTTTCGCCATTAGCAAAATATCGCTCATACTGCAGATATTGAATTCAGAATTGTAAGTAGCTACATGCTTTTGTCGTCTTTAAGATATATTTTTGAATTACAGCCCTTGGGCGACGCCCCCTGCTTTCTTCTTTCGTCTACCCCCTGAAGTCGAGTACACTCGACTGTATAAATACCCTGTAACCAGGCTCACCGATAGCCTACGTTTTTCCACGCTGTTAGGTCGTTGTATATATCTGCATTAAATTTTCGACAAATTGTTTCTATGACAGCTTTATTATATAGTGAACTGATTTCAGCCAAATTAAGCGAGGTTAAATAAGACAATACAAATTTTGAATCTGTGAGTTTGGTTGCAATATCTCCAGAAACAAAAACAATTTTCATACTAAGTCTTCATTTTCAACCAATCGTTCCTTCTATTCTATATGATATAGTAAGCCGATTTCTACCAAATTTGGTCAAGATGTATAGTCTGTCAGATTGATTGGGATTACTATTCAAAAATAAACAAAAAAGTTTTTTCTGCCCGAGAAAATTTCGACTGATTTTTCCGATCCAAATTTAGAAATAAACTTGATCTGAAATTTAAAGTCTGTAGCTCTTAATGTTTCTAAGATCAACGAGTTCAAAGAGACGGACTATTGAAATTGATCATACATACAATTCTCAAATTCATTATACCCTTTTTGCCCATTGTCAATGGGCACAGGGCATAATAGGTAATTAATAAAGGAAATTTTTTCATATCTGTATGTTTCAAGAAATCTTTTGACCATAAACTCAAAACAAAACAAATGTTTATGACCACTTTCCGCTTTATCAGAAATGCCTCCTTCAATGTGTTATCAATTTCATGCCAGAATAAATCAAATACTAAAATTATAATATGAATTTCATTTTATGAATGGCCAAAAAAATTAGAATTACGAGTAATTGTTTAGTAAATGCCCTATTTTTGCTATGATTTCAATTACAATTTTATTAATAAAACCAAAAGCTGTTGTCGATAAAAGTTAGGTATGCAATTCAGTCAAGGAAAAGCTGATCAATAACAAAGTTATCTACGAAAACTAACCGGTAAGCTGATTGATATATACACTTTTCACCCCACTTCTAGCACAGGGTATAACAATAGTATAATAGGGAACGCGTAGTGTTTGGGCTAATCAAAATTAAGATAGTAAAATTTTAATTGAACTCATATAAATCACCTCTTAAAGAGATCGTATAAATATGTCAGTCTATCACTGCACAGGCGATAAGAGAAACGGTATAAAAAGAGGCAGCAACTAGTTCAAGACAACAATTGGCAATTGTTAATTTGTTAAAATGGGCAAGTTATTAGCGCTCCTCGCGGTTCTCTCTCTCGGCCAAATAATTGCTGGCGAGCGTAAGTGAATCTAAATAGAAGAAAGAGTTTCCTCTTTACATATTTCAATTACCATTGTTATGTTGCCAGGCATTGTTAACTGTTACTGGGGAACTTGGGCAAACTATCGCACTGGTAATGGAAAGTTTGATGTGTCCAACATCGATCCCAGCTTGTGCACACATCTGAGTTACTCATTCTTCGGAATCAACAATAATGGTGACATCCAATCGCTGGACACATGGCTGGACTATGACTTGGGCTTCATTAGACAAGCTGTTGGCCTGAAGAGCCGGAATCCCAACCTGAAGGTTCTCGCTGTGATTGGTGGCTGGAACGAGGGCTCGTCGAAGTACTCGTCCATGGCCGGCGACTGGAACAAGCGTCGGAACTTCATTAACTCCGCTTTGAACTTGCTGCGTAACAATGGTTTCGATGGCTTGGACCTGGACTGGGAGTACCCCAACCAACGCGGTGGCAAATGGGAAGATCGCTCCAACTTTGTCACTCTTCTGCGCGAGCTGAAAGAAGCGTATGTACTCGTATTGAGTTAACCAAATCAAGGCCATTCCCACATCTTTTCACATACTTACAGCTTTGCACCCTACCGTTACGAACTGGGCATCGCTGTCGGTGCTGGAGAGTCCATTGCCAGAGACTCCTATGAAATTGCCAACATCGCCCAGCAGGTGGACTTCATCAACGTTATGACCTATGACTTCGCCATGGCTTCTGATGGAAAGACTGGATTCAATGCCCCGCAATGGGCCGTCGAGGACTCCATCAATTACTGGCTCAGCCAGGGTAAGTTCCGCCAGCGGAGAGTTACTTCAGTTTGACCTAAATCCAATTTTTAGGTGCCCCCGCTCATAAACTTGTGCTCGGAGTCGGCACTTATGGCCGCTCCTTCCAACTGTCCAATCCCTCCCAAAACTGGCCAGGAGCTCCATGCCGTGGTGTCGGTAATGCCGGCGCCTACACCGGTGATGGTGGCTACTTGGGATACAACGAGATTTGCCAGTACAACTGGCACACTGTCTTCGACAACAACAACGCCGCTCCCTATGCCTACTCCGGAGACCAATGGGTCAGCTTTGACAACGTTCTCAGTGTGCAGTGGAAAATGGATTTCGCCCTTCGCAAGAACCTAGGAGGCGCCATGGTTTGGTCTCTGGAAACCGACGACTACCGCGGCCTCTGCGGCGAGACTTACCCTCTCCTCAAGACCATCAACAGAAAGTTGCGTTGGTAAATTTGACTTAAATAAAGAACTGAAAGAATACAAATACTTCAATCTATCTATGTGTATGGGGTGGAATCTATCACCAATCTTTTTGGTTGTTTATTTGGTAGTATCTCATTAATCCTGAAGTAATCTGAAGTAAAGCAATCTTAAGCTGGACACCAGACAATTATCCGAATTTCTAACCTATATTGCTTGTTCTCTATCAATATTTGATGCAATATGAAAAATAGTCTTTATTTTATTTTTAGGTTTTTTTAAAGTCAGTAGGATTTTGTTGTCCGGTTTATCAGGATTGTACTGAATAACAAATTTATACAGTCGAAGTTCCATAACTTGAACGTCTTTAACTCGAACTAAATCGAGTGCCAATAGCGTTTACTGAGCAAATTACTTACAATTCGGCTTCCATAATTTTTCGGGGAAATCCCAGCGAGTTGCCACTACATATATGAAAATATAGAGAGTTAATTATGCCGACATTTGAATCAAGAACTTCTTTTGCGTGCAGCAAAAAACCGAAAAAAAAAACAATTGTTGAAAATGTTGATAAAATAGTCCTCGATTGGTTTACAGCAAATAGAAATCACAACATGCCCATATCTGATGGAATATTCAAAAGCAATTAAAAGCAATGAAGTTGATATTATTGAACACTATAGCTCCAAATTAGCGAACTATAAAGTGATGACGAAGGCTCAGTGTAGGATGTAATTCTTCTGCACTCCATGATCGATGTAAAAGGCGTCTTCAAAACTTTAATTAAAATTTAATTTTAACACTGACACTGATGATCACTACAAGAAGTTGAACAGACTTTCAGGTCAAATGTTGTTGTACGATAAAATTGTCTCGGCTATGTTATGTGAAAATTTCAGCTCTCTAGCCGTATATAAAACAAAAAGAAAAAAATTGTAGTTTAAATTAAATAAATATGTATCGGACCTACCACGACTTGAGTTTGGATCGTCTTCAACTATCGCTTACTTAACAAAAATATGTTTATCCAAAATGCATTATTTCCCGATAAATACATATTATCCGTGTTGTGTACTAACTTCCCAGTTGATAATCAATTAAGTAATCAGTTATTATGTATGTGAAAAGAGAACAGGTGATGTGCTTGTTGAAAGAGCATTGCAGCCCTGTTGAATATGACCTTTAAACTTGGCATTCCCAGCAATTCCAATTGAGGGAAAATTTTCGTCTTCTGTAAAGTCTTCGGCATTTTCAATTGGATTCAGTAGAGTCTTTTATCAGGGATTGATTGGAAAATATTCAAAATAATATAAATCAAACGGAATTACACTAAAAGCTATTTATAAATAATTCTATCACACCTATCACCATAATACTTATATAGATTAAACTAAAGTGGTAAGTGAAATAAAATGAATTATAGCCCAGGAACCACGAGGAGTATCAAGCATCAAGATGCACTTGAATCAAAATCAAAATTTAAATTCACGCACATTGTTGAGGTTGAGAAGGAGAGAAGAAAAATGCACAAACGCTAAGCTTACGAATTTTAGAGTGTTTAATCTGTATATACAAGTTTTAAGAACTTATAATTATTGCACTAGTCACAACATATTACAATAGATTTAATCCTATGATTGGTATTACAATTGTTTTAAAATAGCTTGTACTTAATTTTAACAATTCGATTTTAATTTAATAATTTAATAATTTTAATAATTGCAGTTTTCAGTATTCTATTATTGGTATAACAATTGTTTTAACTGATTTAAATAATTCTTTTGATATTCAAAAATATATTTGGAAAATACCAATTAGGCCCGTTTGCAGATTTTTTAATCAAAATAATATTAATATTATTTTCGATTTTCTTAAAAGAAAACCCTTTACGAAGTAAAAGTCTAGTTTTGTGATGAATGATATTTAAATAAGTACAATATATGCAGAAATTATTCTTAAATGCATAGCCTTCGTCACCGTTACTTTATGGTTATTTTGCATTTGTTGACGAACCGGAGCACTTTCTTAAAAAAGACTTTGGCTCGAAAAAAACAAGATTTCATTACACCCACAGCTATAATTGAGTTAACATTGAGTGATATTTTAATAACTGGATTGGATTGTTCGCAATTGCAATTTTGCGTTGTTTCAACAACATTTTGAAAGATTGGTACATTTTATAAATTGTTGGTTGCATTAACTGAAAAATATCCCATTTTTTAATGGATTTTTTTTTAAATTGAAAATATTAATTATTATTGTAATGGGGAAAACTGCACTGCGACCCTTTGGATCTATTGTGCCCCCTTCTGAGCCTATAGCTCGTCCGTCAGCCCTAGTTCTCGCACGAAGTCGAGAATTTTTACCGGGTTGAGGTCTGCTATGTCCTCCTTCTGTAGGACATGTTTCCCTAGAAAACGACATCTACGTCTACATAGAGCAGTGCATTCTGCTAGTATGTGCATCGAGGATTCCTCCTCGCAATTGCAGAACCGGCAGGTTCCACTGCTTACTATTCCTAACTTTGATAGGTGACTTCTCAGTTTGCAATGCCCGGTCAAAAGACCGGTAAGTATTCTGAGTCTATTCTTTCCCAATGTGATTACTTGCTTAAACCGCTTTGGGCTGTAGCTACCTAGGAGGTATTTAGCTTGTCTGAGACCTGTTGTCTCCTTCCAGTGCGACTGCTGAAGTCGCCTCTCTTCTTTTCGTAGGTATTCCCGGATTGTGTGTCTTCCAATCCCACAAAACGGTTCAGGACCTATTAGGGGCCTGCATGCGCCCATTCTGGCTAGTCTGTCAGCTGCCTCATTTCCTGCTAAATCCCTGTGTCCTGGGATCCATCTTAGGGTTATCCTATTATGTGATCCCAGTTGGTTTAGCTTCTTCCGCACCTCATGCACTACTTTAGACGTTATCTTCGCCTTGCTGAGTGCATTGAGAGCTGCTTGACTATCGGATAGAATGGCTATGTCTCTATTCCGATAGTTGCGTTTGAGATTAAGATCAACACACCTCCCTATTGCACATACCTCAGCCTGGAAGATGCTGGTATATGTTCCTAGAGATTCATGGTACGATATCCGAGGGCCTACAACTCCAAGTCCTGTGCCTTGGTCTGTAAGAGATCCATCGGTGTACCATTTTATGGTGTGTTGACCCATTGGATGGACTTCATCAAGTGTTGTCCAGTCCTTCTTGCTGCTCAGGTTCACTTTGAAATTCTGCTCGAACATAAGCTCGGCAGTCATTTCGTCCCTTGGCTGTAATAGTAAAGGGAGATCACCTGATAAAAATTCTGCGTCTCTGTGACTAAGGATACTTCCCACCCCCTCTCGTGCTATCCTTAACAGAGTCGCCCTTTGTTGCAGTTCAATGAATACATGGAGTGGCGTGAGCTCCATTAAAACTTCTATAGCCGTTGTCGGACAGGTGCTCATAGCCCCCGTCATACATACGCAGGCCATCCGTTGCAGTCTTAACAGCTGCTTCTTGACGGTGATGAGTTGGGCTCTATCACCCCAGGCTATTGCTCCATATGTGAGCATTGGCCTGACTACCATAAGGTATAGCCATCTAATAATCTTCGGTGATGTGCCCCATGATTTCCCGGCTATGCTGCGACAGGCATAAAGTGCTCGAGTGCACTTTGCTATCGCATTTTGTACATGGGGGCCGAAGTTAAGTTTACTGTCGAAAGTGACTCCTAGGTACTTAACCTCCTTACTTGTTTCTATTATGCTATTTGATAGCCTTATTTGCCTCATTCTCTGCAGCTTGTATTTCCTAGTGAAGGGAACGATGACTGTCTTGGCAGGGTTGAGGTTGAGGCCCACCTCTCCACACCAGTCGCTCGTTATCCGTAGACCTAGTTGTACAATGTCACAGAGTGTTTCTTCGAATTTGCCTCGTGCTATGATGACAATGTCATCAGCGTAGCCTTGACATTGAATTCCATAGCCGGCAAGTTTCTGGAGTAGTTCATCTACTAACAGACTCCATAGTAAAGGAGACAAAACACCCCCTTGAGGACAACCTTTTGTGGTTGTGACAGTAACAGTGTTATCTTGGACTGTTGCCGTGGCTTGTCTAGACCCCAGCAGTGAGGAAATCCATCTGCCTGTAGTTGAGTCTAGGCCCCTCCTGGTCAGGGCAGCCTTGACAGCATCGTGAGATGTGTTGTCGAAGGCACCTTCTATGTCCAGGAAGGCGCATATGGCCACCTCCTTATTGTCGACTACTGTGCTTAAAGTGCGGTGTAGTTGATATAGTGCCGTGTCCGTGGATCGGCCTGCTCTGTACGCATGCTGCGTTGGTTGCAGCGGCGACTGCACTAGAAGAGTACTTCTTATCTTATGGTCCACCAGCTTTTCCAGCGTTTTCAGCAAAAACGATGTCAAGCTGATGGGTCTGAAGGACTTGGGGCTGGTGATATCTTTCTTCCCTGCTTTGGGGATGAAGACCACCCTAGCTCTACGCCACGCACTCGGTATGTATCCGAGTGCAAGGCTGCTTATCATTGCCTTCCTAAGGATGGGGAGGAGTATATCCTGCCCCTGCTGTAAGAAGGATGGTGATATCATATCAAGGCCTGGCGATTTGTAGGGCTGGAAAGTGCCAATTGCCCATTGTAATCGTTCTGTTGTGACTGTCGACTTAGCAATTTTCCAGTCGGCAGACACTGGCCTAGACATGTTACTTGTTTCGACTGTGTCTTCTTGTAATGGGGTGCTTCCCGGGAAGTGTGTCTCAAACAATAGCTCTAGTTTTTCTCTACTACTGCTAGTGAAGGTGTCATCCCTTCGTTTCAGGGCTAAATTAGCCTCTGGCGTGCGTCTCGAAAGTGCCCTATGGAACCGGGCACCTTCGGATGTGCTTTCTATACTTTCGCAGAATTCGCGATAGTTCTTCCGCTTGGCCTTTCTGATCTCCTTGTTATAGGAGGTAAGGCTTTCACGGTAAGAGTCCCATAACCCGTCTCTCTTCGCTCTGTTGAAGAGGTGCCGAGTGGTGAGTCGTAGCCTCTCGAGGCTATCGTTCCACCAAGGGGCATCTGTTGCTTTGCGCTTCCTTCCAAGAGGACAGCTTTCTTCAAAGGCATTTGTTATGCCGCTGTTTATATTTCCTACAACTCTTTCTAGTTCCACTTGTGAACGGGGTAAGTCCGTCCTTTCATTGGATAGATTGAGTTGTAGGGTCGCTTTAAACTTTTCCCAGTTTGTCTTTCTGGGATTACGGGCTGGTGTGCTACTGTCTGTGTTAACTTGCAGCTCAAAGAGGATGATTCTATGGTCAGACATAGATTCCTCCATAGAGACATGCCAGTTACTTAGGTGTGGCTTAAGGCACCTACTTATCAGGGTGATGTCTAATACTTCTTCCCTGATTCTAGTTACGAATGTCGGTGTGGAACCGACATTTCCAATTTCTAAATTATATCTAAATATAAAGTCAAGAAGGTACTCACCTCTTGTGTTTGTGTCTGTGCTTCCCCAGACCACATGGTGTGCATTGGCATCACATCCGATGATCAGGGGGAGCTTCTTCCTGGCGCAGTGCTCCGCCAGCCCAACGATTTCCGTTGGTGGACATGTTCCGTCGCCAGCAAAGTACGCCGAGGCCACCACAGTGTTGCATGCGCTGCCAGCCGTCTGCACGGCTATTGGAACGCAGTCCCTGCTTAGGAATTCTGAAAGAATAGTATAGTTAATACATTTTCTCACCATTATGCACGTTCTTGGTACTGGGTCTCTTTGGTCCCAGATTACCTTTGAGTCCGCTGTGTACAGGCCTTTGATGCCATTGTTGATCCATGGCTCCTGTACCAACGCTAGCCCAAGGTGTTGGTTGGTGAACATCCTGGCTAGGACGGCCGAGGCCGCCTTCGCACGGTGGATGTTCACCTGGGCTAGCTTAGTGCTGATGACTTGCGTCATCGCACTATAATTGCGGCTCCATTTCACATGACGAGGAGGGCCGGGAGTTCCCCTCGTCATCGCGAGACGTCAGAGTGACGTCCGCTTCTTCCAGTTCGTTTTGCAACTCCTGGGACGACATGGCCGGCTGCTGGTCCATCTCCTCAACTGCAGCGGGATCCAATGTGAGATCCGCCAGATCTTCGTCCTCGGCAAGATCCTCCAATGAATTGGAAGGACCTGCCGGACAGACGCTGGACACGCTCGCTGCCGGGGACGGCTCCGAATTCTGTCCCGCTGGAGGGAGGTCCTCGCTTGCGGGTGCGGTTTTATCCGCCGTCTTTTTCAGTCCGCTAACGGGAATTTTCCCGAAGCGGAAGAAAAGTTGGTGACCTCTGGTCACTATGTCGTTCCTGGCCATCTCATCGATGCCAAGTACCAGAAGGGCACCTCCCCCTTCCTCCTTCCTAGAGATGACACTCCATTCCTGAGTCTCGATCTTGTTCTGGTTGCTCAGCATAACCAGCAAGTCGTCCGTTTCTCTGTCCGTACTTCTCGGCAGGTAGATCGTGATGGTATGGGGTGACGGTATGTCATCCCCCATCCTACAATCAAGGGGTACACCCTTCCAGGAGTGTAGCTGTGATGCTACCGTCGCCAGCCAGTCTGCCGAGTTCTGGTCTGTGCACTCAATGACCAGAAAGCCTACCCGGAAATGAATTCCAAGGAAGGAAACGGCAGTGTCCCATCCTGTCAGTATGACCTGATCTAGGATGGCCTCCTCAAGCGCGGAAAGGTCCCCGCGACTGAGAATTACCTGGGGATACTCCGCAGGCAACACGGCCACTTTCACCTTACTCGCGACAGCCGCGTAGGATGCGCGAGGCTCAGTGGGCGCCGAGGAGGTGGACTTCCTGGCTGTTGGTTCAGCTGTTGGTTCCGCTGCTGCTGCTGCTGCTGCTGCTGAAGTGCTGGGGCGCTCATCCAGAGCTTCCTGCCGTCCTGATTTTGGAGCTTTGTGCTCTGCTCTTACAGGTGTCACTGCTTTGGGCCTCTGAGCAGTTGGCTCCGCCGCGCAAACCCTTTTAGGGGTGTCGGTTGGCGGTGTAAGCGCACTGCTCGACCTTTTGACAGGTGTCCTGTTATCGGATGTCGTCGGTCTTGGCTCTTTGGCCTTGGCGAACGCATCCTCCTGCGACATCCCCTGCTGGAGGTACCGGAGGTACCACTTCGTCCTTGAACCACAGAGACTACGTCTGTTGGGGTCATCTACCCCACCCGGTTCTCCTCGGCCCGGCAGAGGATTCCTTTCCCATGGCAGGCGTTGTTCCTGCCGTGTGTCAGCGGCTAGTGCCGGACGCGGTCGGAATTGTCCTACCGTACTCCTTTCAGCGGCTAGCGCAGGACGCATCGGTCGGGATGGTCCTACCGTGCTCCTTTGCGAGTGTTTCCGCGATGCTTGAAGACTTGGCCGTCTTTGCTAGTGCCGGTGGCACTCTCCTATTTGAGCCCGGAGCTTGGCTACGTGGAGGGTGGTCTACCACGTTGGAGGGCCGCTCCCTATCAAGGTTGCGGTCCTCAAAGTGTCTGGCAACACTTTCCGCAGATAGGTCCTGCGGGAGTTTCAATTTGTTAGTCTTTTTATCCATAAAAAAAGTTCCGTTTAGCGCGACAAGGGTGAGGTCCATCCGAGCAGAGGTCCGCATGCCCGGATAAGGCTGATTAGAACAGGCGGTCGCCACTTGCCTGAGCCCACCGTTAGCGACTGAGCTAGTTTTTGACCCGGGCCCCCAGCCAGGCTGACTCTCAGCACGGTACGAGTAACACTCTTAGTCCGGCCCGGGGTGAGATAAGGGGAAAGGAAGAGGTAGGTGCTTGTGAGGGAGTTGAGGGGTGTGTGAGGCTATGCTTTAAAAGGCGGCAACACAAACGCCTTGTCGGTACGATGATCGGTATCGTACCCGCTGTTTGTCCGGGACTGCTTATTTACGGGATAGACCCGCTATTCGCAGCTAACCTCCCCGAGGGGTGGCCATTCGCTATCCGCAACCCGCGACCCGCCTGGTGGCCCCAGCTAAGCCCCCTCCGAACCATCTCACAAGTTCTTCGGAACAGGATCAAATATTAATTAAAAAGCACAACTCTTCTTAGTTCTTTGAATTTCTTGTATACAACTTTTTCTTTTTGACAAAATATAGTTATAGCAGTGTTACTTTTGTATAATTTGCATTATATTAACATTGCACATTTTTATTCTAAGTGTAATCGGTATGATTTATATATACATCGCTACCATACAAAAGGTTAAATATTATGAATTCAAAGTATTAAAATTACTTCTTGGAGTAATCAAATATAGTTAATAAATAAAAAAAAATTATTTTTAAAGTTTAAGAGTTAATTCGAAAATTCTGAGTATTGGGTCAAAGAACAAAATTTAAAAATAATCCTCATCCAGAGGGGGAAATAAAAACAATTTTATTTAAACCCAATTTTTATGTTTATAATAATCTAAAAACTAAAAAAAAAATTTAAACAAATTTTCTTTTATAAAATTTTTCTAAGCAGCAATGTTTGCTTCTAAATAAATAAATAAAATAAAATCAAATAATTTTTTATCAAATAAAACAATAGTTTGCGTTTGAATGTTCATTACGACCTTTTTATACACCGCGTAAAAATGAAGCTTCAATAAATGAAATATTTTGCTTATCTTAATCTGTTGATAAATTTAGAAATAACACGCAGACAGGATTATTTATAACCATTCGCAACTTTATCAGAAATACCTCCTACAATGCGTTATCAGATTCAGACTAAAATAAATGAAATGCAAAAATTATAATATGGCCGATTATTCCATTCTGGAATATCAAACGCATCTGGTATATTTGCTTCGTAAGTGATGTTGACGCATGTAGTACAAAGGTCGGCACGGCCCTATCTCGTGCGCATAGGAAACTTGCGCTGCTACTGCGCTGCCGCTCACGTACAGTATAATCTGCGTCGCTGCTACAATTTGTTTCTGTTGCACACTAACGTAATGCAACATATGACTGTGTTGGTGCCGATCCGTGATGTAGTATATGGGTAAAGCTGTTCTTATGAATGTAATTTCAAAGTTTTTAAGGAAAAGTTGTTTGTTATGAATGTCCGCAATGTGCAGGATTGATTGCTTACCTAAGAATAACAAGTCCTAATTCAAACTTTTAAGCTAAATCAACGATTTGATCCAAACAAACAAACAAACAAACAAACAGACAGACATACTGACTTTTCATCTCATATTTGCAAAACAAATTAATAACAGCAACAGCTTATTATCCAGTCGACGCTTTAGATTCACTTCTTTGGCCGTATCATCATAACGGCTGTTTTAAGAGACTCCCCTTTACTTCGAAAAGTGTTCCAAATGACGCCCTTTCCCTCAGTGCTATTATATGTTCCCGTCAAGAAACTGTAAGAACTAAAATTTATAAACAACGCTTTAGATATCAATTAACATTTTAACATACCTGATGTAACAACTGCGGGACCACCAGCCGCCAGAGTATATTTTGGCGCAGTTTTTCTCATTAATATCATTATCCCGATCAGATGTGGAAAACTTCCTGCCAAGATGATTGTGCAGTGAATCTTCAGCATTTCCAAAGGATTTGCCCAATTTGCGCATTACATATTTTTCGTCCTCGTCGCCAATTGCAAATGCATCGTACATCTCAAAAGCTTCAGCACCTTTAATATCCTTAAGAAAGACAAGTAATTCCTGATTCCTCTCAGCAGTCAGTGCGTGTATTTTGTCCAGGCCCAAAAATAACTCTCCTTCCGGGTTTCCGAATCCCGTTTTGTACTCATTCCAGGTCCGATTAAAGTTTACGCTTCCATCCATTCTCCTCAGGATAATCGTCCATCCTCCTTCCCGAGTCTCCGTATCACAGGCAACTTTCAAAGGAATCATACTGAAGCTGGGAATCAGAATGTCGTGGATTCCTGTAGATTTGGCCTCATTGCAATTGCTTAAGAGAAGTGCCTCAGAGAGCAAAGTGAAGCAACCTATTATAAAGACTGTGCAAATTATTTTTAACAGCATATCGAACTGATCTTTTCTAAACTTCTGAGCAGTCAGACTTCATGGTAGAGTTGTGAAAAATATTTACCAAAAGAACGATAAGCATAAGAGTGTGTATGCTGCAAAATTAAAAGTTGTTTGTTTTATCAATGATTGCAATGTTGTTGGAGACTTTTGGTAACATCTCTTAAATTGTATACCCTGTGGGTATATTAAGTTTGTTTAAAAGTATGTAACAGGCAGATGGAAGCATCTCCGACCCCAGCATTAACAGTCGAGTCGATTGAGCCATGTCCGTCCGTCCGTCTTTCCGTCTGTTTGAACGCGTCGATCTCAGAAACTATAATAGCTAGAGACTTCACATTTGGTACAAAGGTTGCTATATACCGGACACAGGTCTAGTTTGTTTTTAAATTTGGATCGGACTACTATATCATATAGCTGCTATAGAAACGATCAGTCGAAAATCAAGTCTCAGTATGAAAAACTTTTTTTTTATTTGAGATTTCTAAACCAAACTGACAGAATATGCATATAGGATGGTCCCACACATTCTGCTTAATTTGGTTGAAATTGGACCACTCTATCATATAGCTGTCATACGAAACAAACTTGAAAATTGTTAAAAACATAATTTTTGGTCTTGCACTGAAAAACGTATTACTCCGCCATTTTCTGGGGCGATTTGTGACCTCTCGAGCCCCAAAAATCACAAAAACACCGGAAATTGAAACTTATTAAAGTCGCTAGCTTCTGAACTAATAAAACCGATCTCAAAACTAAATGACAGAAAGTTGTTGAGGGATCTGTTACCTTTAATTTGGCCACATCAGTTACTTAGATCTCTTGGTATACTCTAAAATGTCGGAGCAACTTCGAAAATTCGGAAAAAAATGAATACAGTCGAACTTCCTTAACTCGAACTTCCCTAACTCTCTCTGGCAATACTAGGCAAATTTCATACAATTCTACTTCCCTAACTCGAAGTCTCCCTAACTCGAACATTTTTCGTGGATAATGGTGATTCGAGTTAGGGAAGTTCGACTGTATTTCGAAAACTCTTCCATGAAAAAATTTATAAGTGCGATTTTCGTGTTTAGTGTTCCAAATTCCATAAGAAAAGTACACTAAGACATAAGAAGCGAAATGGCTGTAAACTAGTGTAATCATTATTTGCAGTCCCTGCTTTATTGAAGTTGATTTAACACTAATTTAGAACAGAGTGCATACTTTAATTTAAATTCTCTATAAAAATGCATATTTGCAAAACAAATTAATGAATCTCACAAGCCATTAAATAAGACTGATGTAACAGCTTTTCATACGCTAGACGCTTTCGATAAACTTCTTTGGCCGTATCATCATAACGGCTTCTTTAAGCGAGTTCGTGTTACTTCGAAATTTGCTCCAATTAGAGATGGGCATGGGCCGTGCCGTGTCCGTGCCGTGCCGTGCCTATTTAAAAAAATCCGTGTTGGGCCGTGTTGGGCCCCTTATTAAAAATTGCCGTGTTTTACCGTGCCAAAGTCGGTAGGCACGGGAGGCACGGGAGGCACGGTAGGCACGGGAGGCACGGTAGGCACGGTACAGATTTTGAGCTTAAATATGGTACTTTCGATAAGTTGGCGTAGTTTTATCTCTTGTTTGTCAGCTTGAGCTGTAGAATTCATCAATGTATCGCACAATTTGCGAACACTTACTACATCGACAGCACGATTATAATAAAAAAAAGGACGCCACGATGACAAAAATGAATAAAGATAATTTACAAAGTGAATTTACAAGCGCCCGTGTTTGGCCGTGCCGTGCCCGTGCCGTGCCGTGCCTATTTAAAAAAATCCCGTGTTGGGCCGTGTTGGGCCTCAGTTTTTACCAGCCGTGCTTGGGCCGTGCCGTGCCTCAAAAAGGAGGCCCATGCCCATCTCTAGCTCCAATTGATGCCCATTCCATTGTACCACCATCTGCCAGTGTAATAATTGGCGCAGTTTTTCTCATTGTCTCGATCGAATGTAGAAAACTTCATGCCACGATGATAATCGAGTGAATCACCAGCAGTTTTACTGGCTTTTCTTGTTTTTTGTTGTTATTTTCAACAAAATAAAATTCTAGTTTGATCAAGTCCTGTCGATATTCTCAAAAAATTTGTTTTATCGTTCTTTATATTCTTAAAAAAATAAATATGAGATTAGGGCGTATACATATTGTCAAATCCGTCACTCGCAGTTCTTATTTTTTGCGCTGTTAAAAATTGATAACGCAATATTGGAAATGTTTCTAGTACGAGGGTGGGCTGATAAATAGTCGGCCTACCAAAGAAAACACGGTTTTTTTTATTTTTCTTTTTTATTTTTTTTAACATAATCTCCTTTTAGACGTATGCACTTAGTCCAACGGTCCTCCAATTTTTTTATACCTTCCATAAAATATGACTGGTCCAGGTCCTCAAAATAGGCGTTTGTTTCACAGATCACCTGTTCATTCGACTGAAATTTCTTTCCACCAAGCCATTTCTTTAAGTTTGGAAATAGATAATAGTCACATGGTGCTAAATCTGGAGAATAGGGGGATGTGGAAGAATTTCATAGTGTAGTTCACACAATTTCATCATGGCAACAACGCTCTTGTGAGCCGGAGCGTTGTCCTGGTGAAACAGAACTTTTTTCTTCGCCATGTGCGGCCTTTTTTTCTTTAGTTCTGAATCGAACTGTCCCAAAAGGGTAGAATAGTATTCTCCATTAATTGTTCTGCCTTTTTCTAGATAATCCACATGAATTACGCCTGGGGCATCCCAGAAAACCGTTGCCATTACCTTGTTGGCCGACAAACCAATCTTTGCCTTTTTCGGCGCCGTTTCTCCGGTTGAAATCCACTGCTTTGACTGTTCCTTGCTTTCTGGTGTATGTAGATGTATACAAGTTTCGTCGACAGTCACAAAACGACGCAAAAATTCATTCTTATTTGCGTTTAACAATGCCAAACTCTCCTTCGCAATGACCAAGCGGTTGCGTTTGTGTTCCGCTGAGAGCAATCGCGGCACCCACCTTGACGAAAGCTTACTCATATTTAAATATTCGTGTAAGACGTTTTCAACACGTTCACGAGAAATGTTTAGGGCTTTAGCAATCTCTCTCAGCTTTATTCGGCGATCATCCAATATCATTCCGTGGACTTTATCTACCATTTCTGGGGTTGTCACCTCTCTGGGACGTCCCGGACGGTCCTCGTCAAAAAAGCTTGTCCGCCCGCGCCTATACTCAGCAGTCCAATATTTAATGGTCGAAATCGATGGAGCTGATTCCCCATAAACTTCGATTAACTCATTTTTTATTTCATCGTTGGATTTCTTTTTTAAAAACAGAAATCTAATGGCAGCTCGATGTTCTATTTTACTCATTTTGGGGACAATGCAAAAGTGACCATGCTAAAACTCCCGCCAAAATTACCAGTGTTGAGAAAAACGCCTAAAACTTTTTCAGCAATCAGCTGATAGAAAACACTAATCGAATAAAATATTTATGGGTTGTTTAAGATGTTTTTTTTGGTAAGGCCGATTACTTATCAGCCAGCCCTCGTAAAGTCAAGAATGGTCTTGGTCAACAGAATTATAATATTAAAACGTAGAGCTAAAAATAGTATATTGAATTGGAATTTCTTCTTGGCTTGTAATACGATGAAACAGCTTGTTTCCTACCGTTAAAAGGATGGAAATTTTCTCATTTTGAGTTGCAAGAATAATGTCTTTTGAACCAATTAAGTTAGAATACGTATCATAACGAAAAGGGAGAATTGAATAATAAACTTAGGCCGAAGAATTTTTCGAGGTGCAAAGCGTCCAAAATAGATGAAGCTGATCTGCTTGCATGAGGAGTCACTCGTCTGTTCATACTGATCAAAAGTAAATACAAGTAAAAATATTCCCTGAAACATGGTATTAAATCGAATGGGATCCTTATTGAATAAACAAGAATTGTTTCTTTATTTTGAATTTCTTATTTTGCTCAATGTAGCCAATACTTTATGAGCAATTGTCTTATCTATTTTTTAACAATTGAATCTCCATATTGCTAAGAACCTAGACCGTATAAGGCGTAGTTACCGTATTGTGAGACCTATAAAAGTGGCGATAAAATGCGAAGAGGGTCTGATCGTAAACATAAAGTTATTTGTGTGCTTGTAATGTCGGTGACTTCTCTGGTTTTCCAATGAATCACAGTCAGATTTGTTTTCATATATATCGTCATGACGTTCTTGGTTACATAACTGATAATATATTGTATCATGCCTTTGTCAAATATATCTTGAATGATATTTTTTTAAACTTTGCTGCAATACCAAGTAAGTCCAATAACTTCCTAATCGGTATCTGATTGCAAAAAATCATCACAATATAAATAAATCGATATTATACAAATTGCTATTTATAAATGATTAAATAAGCTCGTTCTTAGGGGGTCAACAATCACCCCTATCACAATAATACTTAAATAGATTAAACTCGTATAGTATAAGAAATTGAATGAATTACAACTTAGGCATGAATATTAAAGAGCATAATTATCAAGATGCACTTAACACAAAAGTCAAAAATTTAAATTTATGCGTATTATTTAGGTTCTGAAAGAATGTATAGATATTATAATCTAGATGTTCCATCAGATGCAATATACAATACTGAGTAATTGTATTTCCTTATGCCTGCATTATCTGAACATCGCTGATAAGCGTATTCTACCCGTACGTAAGCGTCGTGCCCGTACCCGTATAAGACGTAATTCCCGTATTGGCCGACCTATAAAAGTGGCTGCAAAATGCGAAGAGGGTCAGAACATAAACATGAAGTTATTGGTGTGCTTGGTACTGACGCTGGCTTCTCTGGCTTCCAGTGAGAGTGAGTATGACCGATTAGTTGATTCCAAACTGAAGGGGACTAACGAACCGTCTGTTGCAGAGATCCTCAACTGTTACTGGGGAACATGGGCCAACTATCGTCCTGGAGATGGTAAATTCGAGCCCTCGAACATCGATCCCAACCTGTGTACGCACATCAGTTACACCTTTTTTGGCATTGAGGAGTCGGGAGAGTTCAAGTCCTTGGACACATGGCTCGACATGGACGACGGACTAGGTAAGCCTGTGATTGTTGCTAATCTTCTGAATCCCTCTCAGCAAATCGCATTTCCAATGTGCAGGTTTCATTAGCAAAACCATTGCCCTTAAGCAGAAAAATCCTAAGCTTAAGATCTTGGCCGTTGTGGGTGGATGGGGCGAGGGCTCGGCAAAGTACTCGGCCATGGCCGCTGATCCGGCCAAACGCTCCAGATTCATATCGTCCACATTGGCATTCATTCGGCAACACGGCTTCGACGGACTCGACTTGGACTGGGAATATCCCGCTCAGCGCGGTGGCGGTCCTCAGGATAAGCAGAACTTTGTAACGCTTCTGCGGGAGATTAAGGAAGCGTAAGTGAACTCGTGACGCCGAAAACTGAAGTTGCAAATTTATAATAAATTTTATTCGCCTGCCTCATAAAGATTTGCCCCGTACCACTTGGAATTAGGCATTGCCGTAGGCGCCTCTGAAGCCTCTGCGCAACAATCGTATGACATTCCCGCGATCTCCCAGCATTTGGACTTCATTAATGTGATGACCTACGACTTCCACATGGCGTTCGACGGCTACTTGGGCTTTAATGCACCCTTACCCGAAGTGGAACAGTCCATAGACTACTGGCTACGTCAAGGTCTGTGACTACTCGTCTAATTTTCTAGAAAATTCGTAAATCAATCCGACAATTTTTGAGCAGGTGCACCGGCCGAGAAACTGATCCTTGGCATCGGATTCTATGGCCACAGTTACCAGATGGCGGACAGCTCCCAGAACCGTCCAGGCGCCCCCTGCAAAGGAGCCGGCAATGCTGGCACTTTCACTCGGGAGAGTGGATTCCTGGGCTACCACGAGATTTGCGCGAACAACTGGCAGACTGTGTTTGACGACACCAGCAAATCGCCGTACGCCTTCCAAGGCGATCAGTGGGTTGGCTACGACAACGTACAGAGCGTTGAGCTCAAGATGAAACTGGTGCAGTCGCGCCAGTTGGGTGGTGCCATGACCTGGTCCATCGAGACCGACGACTTCCTCGGTCGCTGCGGAGAGAAATTCCCCCTTCTCAAGGCAATGAACCGAGGCTTGTAACTGGCCTGAGCTAGTCGACTGTGATAATTAAAGATTCAATATTAAAGCCATTTGAAAAGCAGAGCTCTTTACCACTTCTTATTTACTTATTGGAAGCACACTATCAGGGGTGCCACAGAAATCGCTTTCGCTTGAATTTTACATCAATTTAATTTCGCTGTGCCACAGATTAATTCGCAGAATAATTTTACGCTTAATAAACTAGTGCTAAATCCGCTGGCGTCCGATGCTGCCACCTAGTTCGATTTAGATTTTTGAAGTCAGGGGCCGCGATGCCACATTTTCTAGTATTTAAAATATATATGTTTATGGAACCACTTCTGTTTTCTTTAAATTAAGCATTAAAAAAATAGCTCTTTTGAGGTAAATCAAGGTTGCCAGACTAATGGCAGACAGTCGCTAGAGCTGTCGAGTAACTTTTGTTTTGTCAATGAATCAAGGCTTGCAACTGGCCTGAGCTGGTCGATTGTAATAACCATAAAAAACCTGTTTTCGAGGTAAAAGTCTAGTGACGAAAACATTTTCATGCCCCAAAATTTCTGATATCCAATTTTGTGACGAATAATATTAAGTTTTACATATAAATTATTTTAAACAAAATTTTGGCACTCGGCACATTGCGCTAAAATGTCTCAATTCTTCATACCAAATAAAACTTACTGTTTTGCGCAGTGCCGAATGCAAAAATTTTGTTTAAAATAATTTATATGTAAAACTTAATATTATTCGTCACAAAATTGGATATCAGAAATTTTGGGGCATGAAAATGTTTTCGTCACTAGACTTTTACCTCGAAAAGAGGTTTTTTTTATGGGATATCAGAAATTTTTGAATAAGACATCAGAAATTTTGAAATTGCAATATTTTTTGACAGTATAGCTTTGTCAACTTTGTTTTTTATTTGTACAGCTAAAACCAACTGTCTGGCAACACAAGTCCCCTTTACAAACACACATGCCCAGCGCAAAAGCTATCAGGACTCTTCAACTCGGCTGCTATGACACTTTGCTGCTGCTGTCCTATTCCCATTCTAAGCAAAATGTATATATTCAGTTAACAGGTAATTTCCGCATTACGCTGCAAGCAGTGTACATACTGCATATGTACATGCCTAAGAGCCCTTCAAAATACCTTTTCAACTATATATAAATCGCATCTGTAGCTTCTATCGTTTGGATGCTATAAGGGTTTCAATTCGACGCGTATTTTTGATGAGAATTGTAAACAATTCAACGAAAATTCAAAAAGGCTCCAACGACCCTAATAGCTCTAATCATAAAGATTTTGCCCCTCCCACTTACACTTGTTTATCTCACGAACCAGGTGAGTTTCCAAATGTCTTAGTATGCACATTTGTAAGTTAAATTGATACATTTCGATCGGTATATAATTCGACCTGATCGGACAGTCGTAGCAAATTTTTCATTCTTCCTGTGTATATATGCTAGTCGCCTTCGCACCCTTCGTGCTGCTTTCGTCACTAGCGCGGACTGCCGTCCGCAGTGATTAAAGATTCAATATTAAAGCCAATTGGAAAGCAGAGTGTCTTACTGTGTTGCCAATTTAGCTATTTTCCCGATAGATTTAGCGGGTTGCAACTGGAAAAGCGGTATAGATTGTAAGATAACGGGTAGCGGGAATTATAGCTATTTTCCAAGCGAAATTGACTTAATTATAGTATTTTTTCGATTTGAATGGCAAAAAAACATCGATAAGCCAAAAGAGCATTAAATTATAAACAGTTGTCCACTAATGTCTTCATACGCCCTAACTTTATCAAATTTTGGTAAAATAAAACAGATTTTACGCAGATTTCTTAATTTAATTTTCTATTCCTTTAAGTTCCGCTTTAAAGGCATCAATATAAAGCTCGATCCAAGGCCAGTTGATGCTTATGGTAGGAAAAGACGCAGCAAGAAACTCTTGTAAGTCCAACAATTTTTTCAACATCGTGAAGGTTGAATTCCATCTGGTCGGAACGTCAAGTGTTGGAATAATTTTGTTGTTCTCGATTAGTGTACGTCTGTGAAAGAGAACACATGAAAGAGAGAATTATAACACGTGCATAAAACACGAAAAGGATTGTGCAAAGCATAATCAGTGGTGCAAATAGGAAGAGATAATGGAAGAAAGTTTCTAGTTGGTCTACAAGGAATAGAGAAGTTAAGACGACTTAAAAGAAAAGAAGAATCAATGTTACCATTAATAAGATTATGTATAAATAATACACTAAGCATTTTTCTACGATCAGATAGTGAAGGAAGGTTTATAAGTAAAAGTCTACTGGAATAAGAAGGTAGGCGAAGATTGGGATCCCAATTTAAACTACGTAGAGCAAAGAGAAGAAATTGCTTCTGGATCGACTCAATACGGACCTCGTTGTTCCTATATTGAGGGGACCAAATACATGAGCAATATTCTAGAATAGGACGTACAAGGGATACATAAAGGAGTTTGGTAGTGAAAGGATCGTTAAATTCTTTCGACCAACGCTTTATGAATCCAAGCACGCCCTTGGCTACGTTAATGATAGAGGAAATATGAAGATTAAAGTTTAGTTTAGAATCGAATAGAACACCCAGATCTTTAACGGTGTATATACGTTGTAATGGAACATTATCAATCGTATAAGAACCAAGAAAGGGTTTTAAGCGACTAAAAGACATGAACATACACTTAGAACAGTTTAGAGGAAGATGATTAGCCAAGCACCAAAGTTGCATAGAATTTAGATCATTTTGAAGTAGATCAAGCTGAGCAGGATCGTTAAAAGACAGGATAAGTTTTACATCGTCCGCATACATTAGTATGCGAGAGTTTAATAAAATAGACGGAAGGTCGTTAATAAAAAGTGTAAAGAATAAGGGCCCCAGGTGACTACCTTGAGGAACACCAGAAGTTACAGAAACAGGTTTAGATATGGTAGATCTGAGTAGAACTTTCTGTGTTCTATTCTTTAAATAAGAAGAGATCCAGAAAAGTAAAGGAGAAGGAAATCCAATGCAACCAAGTTTAAAAAGTAAAAGATCATGATTCACTGAGTCAAATGCTTTACTGAAATCAGTATAAATGACATCAGTTTGCATTTTCCTCTGGAATGCATCATTAATAAGGCATGAAAATTCCAACAAGTTGGTCGTAGTAGACCGACTCTTGATAAATCCATGTTGAAAGGGGAGATGACAGATTTACAGAGGTGTTGCAAATTTGCTGAGATAATTTTCTCAAAAAGCTTTGGAATAGCCGACAACTTTGCAATACCTCTGTAATTAGATACATCAGACTTACCACCTTTTTTGTGCAAGGGTATAATAAAAGATTCTTTCCAAACAGATGGAAATACCCCGGTGGTAATTGAAAGATTAAAGAGCTTAAGTAAAGGATAAAGTAAAGAAGAACTGCATTCTCTCAATACACAACTTGGGATATTATCAGGTCCAGGGGAGTAGGAAACTTTAATAGACCTAATAGCTGATAATAAGGAAGATTCGGAGATGAGGGGAGCAAAAATAATCGAAGATGAACTAATGTTATAGGGATATGAAGAATTAGTGGAAAGAATAGGGGAATAGGTGGATTGAAAAAATTTGGCAAATAGATCAGCAGCAGCTGAGTCATTACCTGCTTTTTCAGAACCAAGGAAAAAAGAAGAAGGAAGACGCGTTGATTTACGCTTAGAATTAACAAAAGAGTAAAATAATTTAGGGTTATATGAAAATTGACTTTTACAGCGGGAAATATAAGCAGAATAACATTGAGTGTTAAGAAGGAAGAAATTAGATTTAGCAATAGAGTATTTAGATAGATCAAGGCTGGAACCAGACATCTTAAACTTTTTAAAACATTTAGATTTAATATTTTTTAAGTTTGAGAGTCTGGGTGAAAACCATGGTGGTTTAGAAGAAGTAGATGGTCGATAAGAGTTGGGAATAGTTATGTCTAATAAGGAATTAAGTATTAAATAGAATGAGTTTAAAGCGCTATCAATGTCAGCTGCATTGTCAACCGAGGACCAATCAATTGCAGAAAGCAGTTGATTAAGATGAATATAATTACCTTTGCGAAAGCAGCGGTGGGGCGCAGAGGATATGGGTGCGGGTGTATTAAAAGGTTTAGGAACAAAGAGAGAAATTTCTAATGTGGGATGGTAAGGATCTTCAGGCACAGATATAGGAATCGACCTGGAGATGGAAGCATTTAGATAATCGTTAATGAAAACAAGATCTAGGGTTCTATTTAGACTGTTAGTAACAGCATTTATTTGAAAAAGAGGAAAGTCTAATAAATGATCTAAAAAGTCGTGTTGAGAGGATGGAGTAAGGTAGTTTGCGCTGCTGAAAAATGACCATTCGATGGAGGGCAAGTTAAAATCACCCATCACAACGACAGCATCATTGTCACGCGCTTGGGAAAATACTTCGTTGATACAGTCAATATGTTGCATATAGACTTGTATATCAGAAGCAGGAGGAATATAAGAACAGGTTATGAAAAGAGTAGATGAAGGAAGAGTTACTTTAACAGCAACTATTTCAGCATCGATAGAAGAGTTAAGGATTATGACTTCTGAATTTAGAGTAGATTTGATAGAAATTAGGACACCACCACCACGACGAATCGACCGATCTTTTCTATATAATACGAAATTGTTTGAAAAAATTTCACTATCGGAGATAGTAGAATTTAGCCAAGTTTCAGAAAAAACGATAATGTCAGACTCGAAAGAAGTGCTACACAAATACAAATGTTGGAGTTTTGAAAGCAGTCCTCTAACATTTTGGTACTGTATAGTAAGACAATCTAGTTTTTTGGAGTAGAATTAGGAGATAAGTTATTTACAAGAGCTATTGGTGAAGGATGCGTTCGCTTTTTTGGCTTAAACTCATGAACAATCATATGAGGCGGCCAAAAATTTGAATCACATATGGTAGGAAACACGTCGTTAGGAACACTGATTTTAAATGAGGAAATTTCACGAGGTACAGAGAAGTTAAATTTAGTAACGGATATATTAGCAGAAGATTTACTGGCTATATAGGAAGCTACAGTTTCACAAGTTGTGTCAGAAGAGAGTCTAGACACGAAAACTTGTCTACGAGGTGCTACAACAGATAGTGTAGGAGGAATAGGGGGAGTCGGGGGAACAATGTTAATCACTGTAGCAGAGGGAGCCAAGGTGCGGGAGGATCTCTTCCGACGGCCAGAGGCAATTTCCGCAGTTCCAGCAACAGTATTTAAATCAGTGGCTGGGGGAGCGGATGCATCCAGTGAAGGGGTAGATGAGCGATTAGAAAATCTACTGGGAGAAGGGGATAAAGAGAGAGTAGAAGATACATCTAATGAAGGAATTTGTGGATTGGTATTGGGAGAACGCAGTTCAGAAGAAATAGAAACAGACGGAACATCAGTGCAATGATTTGATGTTGACCCAAAATTGAATTGACTTAGCAATTCAGAGCTTGAGTCAAAATCACTCGCAAGAAGCTTAGCTGCCTTATTTAGCTTTAAGAATTTAACACGGACAGAATTGTACATTCTGGTAAAATCAAATTGCATCCCAAAACACACAGGGCAAGCCCATCTTAGGCCACCTTCATGCTTTTTAGGAGCAGAATTGATTTTATCACATTCGCGTCCAGTAAGGCCAGCACACTTGGCATGCATAATATTCTCACACAACCAACAATTAACATATTGAAGATGAGTGGAATCCGCCAGTTGCTTAAATGAGCAAGACTTATTGCAGCACGACATAATGTTCGCTGGGTTAAATAAGGTACCGTTTAAGCAAGAGTGAGAAATATGAAAGCACTCAAATTGAGTTAAAGTAAAAACTTTGAGTGGTAAACAAACAGAGTTTAAAGCAGAATAGAGAGGGAAAGAACTAAGAGCACAAAACACAAAAGCGAAATGCACTGACACAGCACCGAAGGCGAAAATAGGCAAAGCACAACAACAAAAACAGCACAGACGCCGCTTACGAAAGAATAAATGTAAATAAACTTACAAAGCACCAGCTGATTAAGTTATGCACAATTGAAAAGAGCACAGATAAGCAAAGATAAGCAGTAAAGACACTTTTAGATATTTAAAAGCAGGTAAATGCAGTGAAAATATAATTTGAATGCAGAGCGCAAATGAAACACAGCCGACTCAAAGTAATCGA
>JBAMBJ010002980.1:0-24140 GCA_037043495.1 Drosophila recens | reverse complement strand
CTATATAAGATACCTGCAGCTGACGAGTTATCATGCAGGCCCAAGGGCGCTCGTGAGTCTTCTTCGTGAGCGAATTTGGCTAGTCAACGCTCAAGAGGTCTGTCGTCAGACAGTGAGATCCTGCATCCCTTGCTTCAAATGCAAGCCTCGTCTGCTAACCCAAATAATGGCACAATTTTCGAGCAGACCGACTCCGAGCACTCCGCCCATTTTCGGTTTGTGGCGTTGATTTTTGTGGCCCAGTTAGCACGACCTTTCGAATGCGTGGAAAGCCTAAGTGTTTGCTTCGCCTCCAAAGCGGTACACTTAGAACTAGTATCCGATTTATCGACAAATACATTTCTTATGGCTTTTCAAGGATTCGTCGGCCGTCGAGGAGTCCCACAGACCTTCCATTGCGACAACGCGACGAATTTCGTCGGAGCCAGTCGCCAGTTTCGGGAGTTGCGGGCCCGAATCGAGGAGGAGGCGGACGCAATTCAAGAATTCGCATCAAGAAGCGGATGCGAATTTGCGTTCATACCGCCCAGGGCTCCGCACTTCGGGGGTCTGTGGGAGGCAGGTGTGAAGTCTGCAAAGCACCTACTCCTACGGACGGTAGGCAGCCTGCTGTTGACGGCAGAGGAGTTGCAGACGACGCTCGTCGCAGTGGAGGCCGTGCTCAACTCACGGCCAATAGGAGCGCTAAGCGACGACCCCAGCGACGGCGAGGCACTGACACCGGGCCACGCACTAGTGGGAGGCCCATTGACCGCAATGCCAGCAGGAGGGGCCCCGGACCAGCAGGGCCTGACCTGCTTAAGTCGATGGCGAGCTGTCTCGTCGCTCAGGCGACAGTTCTGGCGGCGATGGTCCAAGGAGTACATTCTGGGACTCCAAGCCAGGAGCAAGTGGCACCATCGCATGCCAGACGTCGTCGTTGGAGAGCTGGTGGTCGTCGCCGAGGACAATCTGCCGCCTCAGAAGTGGCTGATCGGCAGAATCACGGCGGTGCATCGGGGAGAGGACGGCGCCGTTCGCGTCGCTGAAGTGAGGACGGCAACCGGAGGAGACTTCAAGAGGCCGATCCACAAGTTGGCGCGACTCCCAGTTGGATGAAGCACTGGGCTTCATGGGGGCCGATGTCGCCGCACTTCGGCGTATTTTTGATTTTTATTATATTTTTTATTAATTTAAGTTAGTTGTTGTATTTTTATGAAGTCTAGTGTTAGCTAGGTTTAGGGCGAAGCGAGAGCGCAATAAAGCTGTCGTCATTCGCTCTGAGAGCGAATTCGCCTCGCTTCGCCACCGTAGGGTAAAGCTAGGCTTAAGTAAAATGAAGTTAGTTGTCGAAATACAATTATAACGTACGCACGAACTCGCACTCCTTCGCAATTACTTTGAAAGCCACCAAATCTTAATTTATTTAATAAATAATATTAAATAACTTCAAAAAAACTCTTATGAATTTTCAGCATGCTTCATCGTATAACAATGGTATTTGGTAATAAAATCAACTATTGCATGATCTTTATACCAAATAATTCCAAAAAATTATGTGCACTATATTAGACTTCAAAATGCCTTCCAAACAGCAACAGCTGCGCAACTTATTGTACGCTTTTAACAAGGTCACAAACAGCAGGGAAAAACTTACACCTGTGCCCATTTTATGGCAGAGGGCGTGGCAAAAAGCACTTTATATTTAATTCTCAGCAGTTTGAAAATGTCTTAAAGGTTCTTAAAGAAAATCAACAATTAAGACTACAAAAAAAATTTAAAAGCTAAAGACTTCTTTTAATAATAAAAATGGAATAAGCCATGCTGAAGCGGCCCGAAAATTCGGATGCTCACGGCAACATATCTGCAAAATATTAAAATCATTAAATATCAAAGCCAGAAAAAAGCAGCGGTCACCAGGTTGCACTGAGACGCAAATCCAGCTAGTAAGATCGCAATACAGGTGGATAAGCAAAGATTACAAAGAAAAATCATTAATTCTTGGTAAGCAAAATTATTAAAATTGTTCCCAGAGACAGAAATTCCACATCAATTGCAGATGGAAGGCCAAAATGTAATCAGTTGACACGTCGCATCCGAAAGTGCCTAAAAGAAATTGACCCAAAGGGCTTACAACGTGCATTTTCGAGAGTCTGCACAAAACGGCGTAGTAAGGCCGACAAAGGACATTTTGAACAAGTCCATTAAATAAAGTAAACTTATATTGAAAATTGAACATGTTCTCAATAAGTTCCCATGATCGACACCGCAAAACAAAACTCACTATAATTAAGCATGCATACACAGAAAAAAAAATGCCGTTCTAAAATCAAGCCTAAAATTCTTGATTTAAGCCTGCATTTTTTTAAGTATGTTTCCAGGATTAAGCTGAACAATTAAGTCTGAATCGGGATTAAAATGGGAAAACAAGCCCAAATTACTTGATTCTCTCTCGGCCTCTCTCATTTCAACTGGGCTGGTGGCTCAGTGGTTAGAGTCGCCGACTTGTTTGAAAAAGACCTGGGTTCGATTCCCACCAGTCAATTGCATTCCAACATTTTCTTCACTAAAAAAAAATGTTAAAAAAAAACAATAAAAAAAAAATTGAATAAAAAATATTAAAAAAAAAAATTTTTAAAAAAATTAAAAAAAAAAATTAAAAAAATAAATAAATAAAAATAAATAAATAAAAAAAAAAACAAATACAAAAAAAAGTAAAAAAAAAAATCTTAAAAAAAAATTTAAAAAAAAATTTAAATGTAACAAAAAACATTATTTTTTTAGCCTGAATTTAAGAATTTCAGGATTAAATTCGGGATTGAAAAAATCAATTATTTCATACTTGGTTTAAGCAAATCCGAGATTACCCCACTTCTGACATCGTTTCGGATTGAATCCGGGCTAAATATTCCGGATTTTTTTTTCTGTGTAGCATTAACAATTACGCGGAATCACGTGGAGCCTCACACAACACCTAGAGGATCTGGATTACGCGGATGACATCTGCCTCATGTCTCATAAACTCAGTGACATTCAAGCCAAAGTGAATGACCTCTCCAGGATTGCCAGCAGAGTCGGCCTTGAAATAAACGCAGCCAAAACAAAGGCAATGCGCTTCAACCACGTCAACCAAGGAAACATCACCATCAATGGGAACTTAGTAGAATTCGTCGACAAGTTCTCCTACCTTGGCACCGTCATCACCAACAACGGTGGGGTGGATGAAGATGTAGAGAGCCGTCTCACGAAAGCACGATCGGCATTCGGCAGAATGTACCATGTCTGGAGAAACCAGCGAATAAGCAGGAGAACGAAACTGAGGATCTTCAACGCGTGCATAAAAACGATACTGCTGTATGGCAGCGAGACGTGGCTCACTTCGCAACGGATGATACTCAAGCTGCAAGTATTCATCAACAAGTGCCTTAGAATCATATGTTCAGTATTCTGGCCCAACAGAATATCGAACAGTGATCTATGGCACCTGGCGAACGAAGTCCCGATCCAACAGCAGCTAATGAAGAAGAAATGGAGTTGGATTGGACACGCGCTACGGAAACCCCAAGGCAGTATCACCAGGATGGCACTTGAATGGAATCCCCAGGGAAGCAGGAGAGTTGGGCGACCCAAGTGCACCTGGCGTCGAACAACAAGAACCGATCTCACCCGGCACAACATCAGCTGGGACACGGCGAAGCAAACTGCGCAAAACAGAGTCCGGTGGAGAAATCTAGTAGAGGCCCTAAGCTCCCAAGAGGAGTAAAAAGGATAAAAAAAAAAAAAAAAAAAAAACATATTCTTCGCATTGTGTGGCCCGCGACGCGAAATAATTTATAATTTAAATTAATAATTTTAAATTAATCGCGCCGGCCGTGCAAATATTGTTGCTGCTACTTTGCATTGGACATCGCCCTTTTGGAATTCTTGGAGTTCGTTCTTGTTTGGAGCTGAAAATGCCAAGGAAAGTTGCGTCGACAATCAAAAGTCCGGAACAGCAGGTACTGTGCTAAAAATTGAAAGCCAAACAACCACAAATTGCATTGGTTGTGCTAATAAAGCCAACGCTTTCAATTCTTGGCACATATGTAAAGTAGTTGAGCATTTCTTAATTTATATATTGTATATATGCATGCACTAAGTAACCGCTTTGGAGATTGTTAATTTGTCAATAATTATAATTGTGCGATTAGTGCTCTGAGCTTCTGTTAAATTATAAGCATTATTAATTGCTTATTAATTTCACTTCGCTCAGTCGTTCGTTCCCCCCTCTCTTGCCTACACTTGCAGTCACTGGAAGTTGACCAGTTGACTGACACCAGCGCACATACATACATACACTCACACGTACATAGCAGCGAAGCTGCAGTCCGCTATTTTCGTTTTCGTTTTTCGCTTAGCTTAGCGACAGCTGTGCAGTTGTTTGTGTGCATTTCAGTTGGCGCGCTTTGGGCAAGCATCACTCGCTCCCCTACATTGTTGGTCAGGCATATTCATTTTCAAAAGTCGTTTGTCAATTGATAGCGTTCGTTTAGATTTTGCTTCTTTTAACGTTTAAAGCCGGGTATCCACCACCGCGGAAAATAAAAATTTCTGCCAAACTTCATATAAAAAAACTGAGGCAGAAACTTTTCGTTTTCGATTTCGTTGCTTGAGTATCCAGCAACTTGAACGAAATCCACAAATAAATATCGATTAATGGCCTATCGACAGCGTTTGTGGAACGAGAGAACAGCTGATGCACAGCTCAGGAATATATTGCCGACAATTATTTCGCGAGTGTCGATTGAAAAAATGGAAGAAAAAACTATGCGCAACACCAAAAAGAGAGATGAAACTGTTTTTGCAACAATATATGCCGCCACCAACACAATCACTTCATTGTCAGGGTTCATTTTATTAACTTTTTTTAAATTAGTTGAACTTTCAAAATTGGCGCTGTTACAAAACACAGCTGATTCGACACAGTGACCATGCACGTTTTAGGTACATCGTCACACGTTTTACGTATTTGGGCACACTGTTTTGTTTATGTTCCACGCACACGAAATAAATAGCAAATTCCTAACATAAAAATTTCGCAGTGCTGGAGACAGGCCTTAACGTATAAACGAGTGCTATAATAATTAAATTCAATCATATTTTAATATTAAATATTATCGAATTTAAATATTACCACGACAAACCCTAAAAAAAATCTTGAGGATTCGAAGAGTAAACGCAATCTATGCGTCAAGAGTTTACTCCGTTTGTTTGACCAAATTACCAAGGGTAAACTAAACCTTGAAGCTACAGAATTGGAATGTAGATTAGAAATGTTAGATTCTCACATAGAGACAGCGTTAAAATATCAGACTCGAGTAGAATCATTTGACCCAGACGATGAATATCGTGGCGAGTTGGAAGAGCTTTGCATCACAACAAAGGCTCGTTTAAAGTCTCTCATTAAGGGACTTACTCCTGCTACACAAGCAGTTGTTCCGGTTGCGGCTCCACGCACACGTCTTCCTCATCTGGCACTTCCCAAGTTTAGTGGAAAATACTCAGAGTTTAAGAATTTTATTAGTCTGTTCGAAACCCTCGTCCATAATGATACGACAATTCCAGCGATTGAGAAATTTAATCATCTCATATCGTGTCTGTCCGGTGAAGCTCTAGGAACTGTAAGAGCATTCCATGTAGATGAGGAAAATTATCCGAAGGCATTGGACAGGCTAAAGACAGTGTTTGACAATGAGTGTCTAATATTTAATGATAATATTAACGCTCTCTTTAGCCTTCCAAAAATAGCGCAGCCTTCTGCTGCTGCTTTAAGATCGAGAATAGACACTGTCTCAGCCATATATGGCTCACTTCTCTCGATAGGTGACGATAAAAAGATTTCAAACGCAATCATCGTTCACCTCGTTATGAACAGCGTTGACCCAATGACCAAAGATAAATGGGAAGACCAACGCGATTATGCAACTATTCCAATGTGGAGTGATTGCGAAGCAGTCTTGAATCGGAGATATCAGCATCTTATTGCTGGAACATCGTCCAAAAATTCATCCGATAGCTCTAAGTCAGAGCCAAAGACTGCTTCTAAAAACAATAATCGCAGTTTGTTCTCGTGTTCTGTGGCCAGTGCTAGAAACGACCAGGTGTCCACTAAATGTTTATATTGTAGTTCCGAAGACCATTCAATATTGAATTGCTCCGCATATGCCGCACAATCAGTGCAACAGCGGTTTGAGTGTGCTAAGGCAGCTCCATTATGCAGTAATTGTCTTCGGAAAGGACACACTGTTGCCAGATGCAAAGCGAACAAATGCAGAGTATGCAGTCGTTCGCATAACACCCTTTTGCATAGATATTCTGCCAGTTCTAGCACTAGAGCGTTACCACCACCACTTGACTCCGCCCAGGATCAACCTTCGACATCACATGCTATGCATGCGAATGTGTCTGATAGTGTGATCCTAGCTACAGCAGTCGTTAAAGTTAAAACGAAAAGTGGCGATTTCGTTTTGGCCAGGGCCCTGCTTGATTCTGGGTCGCAAATTAATTGCGTAACAGACGAGCTAGCTCAGCGATTGCAGCTGCGTCGAGAAGAGGCTAGTATCAGCTTGCTTGGAATTGCTCAATGCAACACACAAGTTAAGAGCAAGATACACACTGTGGTGAAGTCGCGAGTCAATTGCAGTGAGTTCTCTCTAGATCTGTGGATCTTAAAGACCATTTCTGGGTACCAGCCTGACCACACGGTCAATGTCAGTGGTGGAAAATCCCTGAGACCCTGCAGTTGGCTGATCCATGTTTCCACAAGCCACAGAAGATCGACATGCTCATCGGAGCTGAGACGTTCTTTGAACTGCTCTCTGTCGGTCAGATAAAACAAGGTCCGAATTGTCCGATTCTGCAAAAACTCTGGTCGGTTGGATAGTCTCAGGGCGCTATACGCCTGCAGGTCCAAAGACGGCTCAGATAGTAAATCTGAGTTGTCAAGAAGATTGTTATACCTCGATAGACACCACATTGCAGCAATTCTGGTCATTGGAAGAGTTGCCTTCGGTAAAAAGGTGCGTACAGTTGAGCACCAGTTATGTGAGAGCCACTTTCTAGATAATTTAAAAATATTGCCGTCAGGTCGATTTGAAGTACGACTACCATTTAAGTCGGATCCAAATCAGCTTGGTAACTCTTTCGAAGTTGCCAAGCGTCGTTTTTTGTCGCTTGAGAGACGCTTATTTATTCCTCACTATTTTATTCCGCATCAATGTGTTCTAAGACCACAAAGCACATCGACGAAGTTACGCGTTGTTTTTGATGCATCTTGTCGTTCTTCGTCTCAAGTTGCGTTGAATGACCTTTTGATGGTTGGACCGACCATTCAAGAAGAGCTGTATTCGACTCTGCTTCGGTTTAGATTGCATAAGTATGCACTGACAGCTGACATTAAAAAGATGTACCGGCAAGTCATGGTGCATGAAGCAGATCGAGATTTCCAGCTAGTAGTGTGGAGAAAGAACCCATCTGACTCTTTGAGGTCCTTCAGGTTAAACACCGTAACGTATGGCACTGCGCCAGCTCCATTTTTGGCTATACGGTGTTTGACAAAGCTTAGTGACATGGTGGAATCGTCACACCCAAAAGCTGCTGACGTTATCAGGCACGATTTTTATGTCGATGATTTATTAACTGGTGCTGCTTGCGTAGAGAACCTTCAGATTATCAAGTCTGAGGTTTCGCAAATTTTGCAAGGCGCAGGTTTCGAGCTAACCAAATGGTTTTCGAATTCGCCTGAGTTCTCCGCAACAAATGCAGCTAAGCCGATAACGATCTCAGAGTCTGACACAACCAAAACATTAGGCGTGTTGTGGTTGCCAACTGAAGACGTCTTTCAATTTAAGATTGACGATTCATTTATGGGTCTTAGAGCGACTAAACGGAACATTCTCTCGGTTTCATCGCGGTTATTTGATCCGCTTGGCCTGTTAAGCCCTCTGATTATCAAGGCAAAGATCCTGCTCCAAGAGCTCTGGCTTCAAAAGCTAGACTGGGATGAATCTATCCCCCTGAGCTTGGACAACTCGTGGCAGCAGCTGAAATCAACTTTGATTCAGTTGCAAAGAATCAGAATACCACGATATGTTTTTACAGAGCCAACAATACCGATCGAGATTCATGGCTTCGCTGACGCCTCAATGCGAGCGTTTGGCGCATGCGTGTATATACGCAGTCATACTGCAGAAGGTTGTCATGTTTCCTTGCTGACATCTAAGTCCAAAGTAGCCCACCCTCAAGACTAAGACTCTTCCTAGACTTGAGTTGTGCGAGGATTAAGACACATCCTTCGTCCTTGGCAACATTTGTGTCGAATCGTGTGGCTGAAATCCAAGAGTGGACAGAGAACGCTGAATGGCGCCATGTACCTACAAAGCAAAACCCAGCAGATATCGTTTCGAGAGGCTGCGATGTTGACGAATTAATCACGTCGATTTGGTTTGATGGTCCTTCCTTTCTAAAGGAACCAAGAGATTCCTGGCCGGCTAACCAGCATCTGGTGACGGACGAGATGCGTACCTTGGAGGTACGCAAAACAGCTGTTGGACTGACAGCTATGGTAGACCGCCCGGATCTTTTGGAAACCATCGATAATTATTCATCGCATGCCAGGCTGCTTAGAGTTTTCGCTTATGTGTTCCGTTTCATTAAGAAATGTAAAAACAAAAATGAAGTTTTCGAGAAGATACCTACGGCACAAGAAAGAAAAGAAGCTTTTGAAAAAATAGTTGAAGTCATCCAACAAGTTGAATTTAAAGATGACATAGATAGGGTTCGAAAGGGCACGCGTGTAGGTCATAGCCTACAGCGTCTCAATCCGTTTATACATGAGTATAACGGCTCTTGGTGCTCCTTTAAGATACTGCGAGTGGGGGGACGACTTGCAAATGCTCCTCTTTCATATGATGCTAAGTTTCCGATGCTCCTTCCTAAAAGCTCGCAATTTGCTAGAAGCTATATAAGATACCTGCATTTGACGAATTGTCATGCTGGCCCAAGAGCGCTCGTGAGTCTTCTTCGTGAGCGAATTTGGCTAGTCAACGCTCAAGAGGTCTGTCGTCAGACAGTGAGATCCTGCATCCCTTGCTTTAAATGCAAGCCTCGTCTGCTAACCCAAATAATGGGCAATTTTCCAGCAGACCGACTCCGAGCACTCCGCCCATTTTCGATTTGTGGCGTTGATTTTTGTGGCCCAGTTAGCACGACCTTTCGAATGCGTGGAAAGCCTACGTATAAATCGTACAGCACTTTTTGTTTGCTTCGCCTCCAAAGCGGTTCACTTAGAACTAGTTTCCGATTTATCGACAAATACATTTCTTATGGCTTTTCAAAGGTTCGTCGGCCGTCGAGGAGTCCCACAGACCGTCCATTGCGACAACGCGACGAATTTCGTCGGAGCCAGTCGCCAGTTTCGGGAGTTGCGGGCCCGAATCGAGGAGGAGGCGGACGCAATTCAAGAATTCGCATCAAGAAGCGGATGCGAATTTGCGTTCATACCGCCCAGGGCTCCGCACTTCGGGGGTCTGTGGGAGGCAGGTGTGAAGTCTGCAAAGCACCTACTCCTACGGACGGTAGGCAGCCTGCTGTTGACGGCAGAGGAGTTGCAGACGACGCTCGTCGCAGTGGAGGCCGTGCTCAACTCACGGCCAATAGGAGCGCTAAGCGACGACCCCAGCGACGGCGAGGCACTGACACCGGGCCACGCACTAGTGGGAGGCCCATTGACCGCAATGCCAGCAGGAGGGGCCCCGGACCAGCAGGGCCTGACCTGCTTAAGTCGATGGCGAGCTGTCTCGTCGCTCAGGCGACAGTTCTGGCGGCGATGGTCCAAGGAGTACATTCTGGGACTCCAAGCCAGGAGCAAGTGGCACCATCGCACGCCAGACGTCGTCGTTGGAGAGCTGGTGGTCGTCGCCGAGGACAATCTGCCGCCTCAGAAGTGGCTGATCGGCAGAATCACGGCGGTGCATCGGGGAGAGGACGGCGCCGTTCGCGTCGCTGAAGTGAGGACGGCAACCGGAGGAGACTTCAAGAGGCCGATCCACAAGTTGGCGCGACTCCCAGTTGGATGAAGCACTGGGCTTCATGGGGGCCGATGTCGCCGCACTTCGGCGTATTTTTGATTTTTTATTATATTTTTTATTAATTTAAGTTAGTTGTTGTATTTTTATGAAGTCTAGTGTTAGTTAGGTTTAGGGCGAAGCGAGAGCGCAATAAAGCTGTCGTCATTCGCTCTGAGAGCGAATTCGCCTCGCTTCGCCACCGTAGGGTAAAGCTAGGCTTAAGTAAAATGAAGTTAGTTGTCGAAATACAATTATAACGTACGCACGAACTCGCACTCCTTCGCAATTACTTTGAAAGCCACCAAATCTTAATTTATTTAATAAATAATATTAAATAACTTCAAAAAAACTCTTATGAATTTTCAGCATGCTTCATCGTATAACAATGGTATTTGGTAATAAAATCAACTATTGCATGATCTTTATACCAAATAATTCCAAAAAATTATGTGCACTATATTAGACTTCAAAATGCCTTCCAAACAGCAACAGCTGCGCAACTTATTGTACGCTTTTAACAAGGTCACAAACAGCAGGGAAAAACTTACACCTGTGCCCATTTTATGGCAGAGGGCGTGGCAAAAAGCACTTTATATTTAATTCTCAGCAGTTTGAAAATGTCTTAAAGGTTCTTAAAGAAAATCAACAATTAAGACTACAAAAAAAATTTAAAAGCTAAAGACTTCTTTTAATAATAAAAATGGAATAAGCCATGCTGAAGCGGCCCGAAAATTCGGATGCTCACGGCAACATATCTGCAAAATATTAAAATCATTAAATATCAAAGCCAGAAAAAAGCAGCGGTCACCAGGTTGCACTGAGACGCAAATCCAGCTAGTAAGATCGCAATACAGGTGGATAAGCAAAGATTACAAAGAAAAATCATTAATTCTTGGTAAGCAAAATTATTAAAATTGTTCCCAGAGACAGAAATTCCACATCAATTGCAGATGGAAGGCCAAAATGTAATCAGTTGACACGTCGCATCCGAAAGTGCCTAAAAGAAATTGACCCAAAGGGCTTACAACGTGCATTTTCGAGAGTCTGCACAAAACGGCGTAGTAAGGCCGACAAAGGACATTTTGAACAAGTCCATTAAATAAAGTAAACTTATATTGAAAATTGAACATGTTCTCAATAAGTTCCCATGATCGACACCGCAAAACAAAACTCACTATAATTAAGCATGCATACACAGAAAAAAAAATGCCGTTCTAAAATCAAGCCTAAAATTCTTGATTTAAGCCTGCATTTTTTTAAGTATGTTTCCAGGATTAAGCTGAACAATTAAGTCTGAATCGGGATTAAAATGGGAAAACAAGCCCAAATTACTTGATTCTCTCTCGGCCTCTCTCATTTCAACTGGGCTGGTGGCTCAGTGGTTAGAGTCGCCGACTTGTTTGAAAAAGACCTGGGTTCGATTCCCACCAGTCAATTGCATTCCAACATTTTCTTCACTAAAAAAAAATGTTAAAAAAAAACAATAAAAAAAAAATTGAATAAAAAATATTAAAAAAAAAAATTTTTAAAAAAATTAAAAAAAAAAATTAAAAAAATAAATAAATAAAAATAAATAAATAAAAAAAAAAACAAATACAAAAAAAAGTAAAAAAAAAAATCTTAAAAAAAAATTTAAAAAAAAATTTAAATGTAACAAAAAACATTATTTTTTTTTAGCCTGAATTTAAGAATTTCAGGATTAAATTCGGGATTGAAAAAATCAATTATTTCATACTTGGTTTAAGCAAATCCGAGATTACCCCACTTCTGACATCGTTTCGGATTGAATCCGGGCTAAATATTCCGGATTTTTTTTTCTGTGTAGCATTAACAATTAGACGCGGAATCACGTGGAGCCTCACACAACACCTAGAGGATCTGGATTACGCGGATGACATCTGCCTCATGTCTCATAAACTCAGTGACATTCAAGCCAAAGTGAATGACCTCTCCAGGATTGCCAGCAGAGTCGGCCTTGAAATAAACGCAGCCAAAACAAAGGCAATGCGCTTCAACCACGTCAACCAAGGAAACATCACCATCAATGGGAACTTAGTAGAATTCGTCGACAAGTTCTCCTACCTTGGCACCGTCATCACCAACAACGGTGGGGTGGATGAAGATGTAGAGAGCCGTCTCACGAAAGCACGATCGGCATTCGGCAGAATGTACCATGTCTGGAGAAACCAGCGAATAAGCAGGAGAACGAAACTGAGGATCTTCAACGCGTGCATAAAAACGATACTGCTGTATGGCAGCGAGACGTGGCTCACTTCGCAACGGATGATACTCAAGCTGCAAGTATTCATCAACAAGTGCCTTAGAATCATATGTTCAATATTCTGGCCCAACAGAATATCGAACAGTGATCTATGGCACCTGGCGAACGAAGTCCCGATCCAACAGCAGCTAATGAAAAAGAAATGGAGTTGGATTGGACACGCGCTACGGAAACCCCAAGGCAGTATCACCAGGATGGCACTTGAATGGAATCCCCAGGGAAGCAGGAGAGTTGGGCGACCCAAGTGCACCTGGCGTCGAACAACAAGAACCGATCTCACCCGGCACAACATCAGCTGGGACACGGCGAAGCAAACTGCGCAAAACAGAGTCCGGTGGAGAAATCTAGTAGAGGCCCTAAGCTCCCAAGAGGAGTAAAAAGGATAAAAAAAAAAAAAAAAAAAAAACATATTCTTCGCATTGTGTGGCCCGCGACGCGAAATAATTTATAATTTAAATTAATAATTTTAAATTAATCGCGCCGGCCGTGCAAATATTGTTGCTGCTACTTTGCATTGGACATCGCCCTTTTGGAATTCTTGGAGTTCGTTCTTGTTTGGAGCTGAAAATGCCAAGGAAAGTTGCGTCGACAATCAAAAGTCCGGAACAGCAGGTACTGTGCTAAAAATTGAAAGCCAAACAACCACAAATTGCATTGGTTGTGCTAATAAAGCCAACGCTTTCAATTCTTGGCACATATGTAAAGTAGTTGAGCATTTCTTAATTTATATATTGTATATATGCATGCACTAAGTAACCGCTTTGGAGATTGTTAATTTGTCAATAATTATATATTGTGCGATTAGTGCTCTGAGCTTCTGTTAAATTATAAGCATTATTAATTGCTTATTAATTTCACTTCGCTCAGTCGTTCGTTCCCCCCTCTCTTGCCTACACTTGCAGTCACTGGAAGTTGACCAGTTGACTGACACCAGCGCACATACATACATACACTCACACGTACATAGCAGCGAAGCTGCAGTCCGCTATTTTCGTTTTCGTTTTTCGCTTTGCTTAGCGACAGCTGTGCAGTTGTTTGTGTGCATTTCAGTTGGCGCGCTTTGGGCAAGCATCACTCGCTCCCCTACATTGTTGGTCAGGCAGATCTCGGGTGGGGTAAGGCTGCATTGTGTAGTCCACTCTTCTCACGAATGCCGTGAGATCTTCAGTTTGTCCATCAAAAGTGGGCACTTGTTTGATTTGTCCAAGCGCTTGCTTCAGGAGAAGCTCTGACAAATACATTGGTGGAGTTGATGGACTTGCTGGGGTTGCCATGATTGATGTTGATTGGTGTATTTATTTATTTTTCTCTTTTAATATTTGGGTTTTCTTTGTATTGTTGTGGCCTGGGATTACAATTATCCTTTAGCGCGTCACACGTTTTACGTATTTGGGCACACTGTTTTGTTTATGTTCCACGCACACGAAATAAATAGCAAATTCCTAACATAAAAATTTCGCAGTGCTGGAGACAGGCCTTAACGTATAAACGAGTGCTATAATAATTAAATTCAATCATATTTTAATATTAAATATTATCGAATTTAAATATTACCATGACAAACCCTAAAGAAAATCTTGAGGATTCGAAGAGTAAACGCAATCTATGCGTCAAGAGTTTACTCCGTTTGTTTGACCAAATTACCAAGGGTAAACTAAACCTTGAAGCTACAGAATTGGAATGTAGATTAGAAATGTTAGATTCTCACATAGAGACAGCGTTAAAATATCAGACTCGAATAGAATCATTTGACCCAGACGATGAATATCGTGGCGAATTGGAAGAGCTTTGCATCACGACAAAGGCTCGTTTAAAGTCTCTCATTAAGGGACTTACTCCTGCTACACAAGCAGTTGTTCCGGTTGCGGCTCCACGCACACGTCTTCCACATCTGGCACTTCCCAAGTTTAGTGCGAAAATACTCAGAGTTTAAGAATTTTATTAGTCTGTTCGAAACTCTCGTCCATTAATGATACGACAATTCCAGCTATTGAGAAATTTAATCATCTCATATCGTGTCTGTCCGGTGAAGCTCTAGGAACTGTACAGAGTATTCCATGTAGATGAGGAAAATTATCCGAAGGCTATTGGACAGGCTAAAGACAGTGTATGACAATGAGTGTCTAATATTTAATAATAATATGAACGCTCTCTTTAGCCTTCCAAAAATAGCGCAGCCTTCCGCTGGTGCTTTAAGATCGAGAATAGACACTGTCTCAGCCATATATGGCTCACTTCTCTCGATAGGTGACGATAAAAAGATTTCAAACGCAATCATCGTTCACCTCGTTATGAACAGCGTTGACCCAATGACCAAAGATAAATGGGAAGACCAACGCGATTATGCAACTATTCCAATGTGGAGTGATTGCGAAGCAGTCTTGAATCGGAGATATCAGCATCTTATTGCTGGAACATCGTCCAAAAATTCATCCGATAGCTCTAAGTCAGAGCCAAAGACTGCTTCTAAAAACAATAATCGCAGTTTGTTCTCGTGTTCTGTGGCCAGTGCTAGAAACGACCAGGTGTCCAATAAATGTTTATATTGTAGTTCCGAAGACCATTCAATACTGAATTGCTCCGCATATGCCGCACAATCAGTGCAACAGCGGTTTGAGTTTGCTAAGGCAGCTCCATTATGCATTAATTGTCTTCGGAAAGGACACACTGTTGCCAGATGCAAAGCGAACAAATGCAGAGTATGCAGTCGTTCGCATAACACCCTTTTGCATAGATATTCTGCCAGTTCTAGCACTAGAGCGTTACCACCACCCCTTGACTCCGCTCAGGATCAACCTTCGACATCACATGCTATGCATGCGAATGTGTCTGATAGTGTGATCCTAGCTACAGCAGTCGTTAAAGTTAAAACGAAAAGTGGCGATTTCGTTTTGGCCAGGGCTCTGCTTGATTCTGGGTCGCAAATTAATTGCGTAACAGACGAGCTAGCTCAGCGATTGCAGCTGCGTCGAGAAGAGGCTAGTAGCTTGCTTGGAATTGCTCAATGCAACACACAAGTTAAGAGCAAGATACACACTGTGGTGAAGTCGCGAGTCAATTGCAGTGAGTTCTCTCTAGATCTGTGGATCTTAAAGACCATTTCTGGGTACCAGCCTGACCACACGGTCAATGTCAGTGGTTGGAAAATCCCTGAGAACCTGCAGTTGGCTGATCCATGTTTCCACAAGCCACAGAAGATCGACATGCTCATCGAAGCTGAGACGTTCTTTGAACTGCTCTCTGTCGGTCAGATAAAACAAGGTCCGAATTGTCCGATTCTGCAAAAAACTCTGGTCGGTTGGATAGTCTCAGGGCGCTATACGCCTACAGGTCCAAAGACGGCTCAGATAGTAAATCTGAGTTGTCAAGAAGATTGTTATAGCTCGATAGACACCACATTGCAGAAATTCTGGTCATTGGAAGAGTTGCCTTCAGTAAAAAAGGTGCGTACAGTTGAGCACCAGTTATGTGAGACCCACTTTCTAGATAATTTGAAAATATTGCCGTCAGGTCGATTTGAAGTACGACTACCATTTAAGTCGGATCCAAGTCAGCTTGGTAACTCTTTCGAAGTTGCCAAGCGTCGTTTTTTGTCGCTTGAGAGACGCTTAGGTCGTGATCCCGAACTTAAGCGTATGTATTTGGAATTCATGGAAGAATATCTTTCACTTGGTCATATGTCTGAAATAGGCGACCAAATTCCAAGTACTCCTCACTATTTCATTCCGCATCAATGTGTTCTAAGATCACAAAGCACATCGACGAAGTTACGCGTTGTTTTTGACGCATCTTGTCGTACTTCGTCTCAAGTTGCGTTGAATGACCTTTTGATGGTTGGACCGACCATTCAAGAAGAGCTGTATTCGACTCTGCTTCGATTTAGATTGCATAAGTATGCACTGACAGCTGACATCAAAAAGATGTACCGGCAAGTCATGGTGCATGAAGCAGATCGAGATTTCCAGCTAGTAGTGTGGAGAAAGAACCCATCTGACTCTTTGAGGTCCTTCAGGTTAAACACCGTAACTTATGGCACTGCGCCAGCTCCATTTTTGGCTATACGGTGTTTGACAAAGCTTAGTGACATGGTGGAATCGTCACACCCAAAAGCTGCTGACGTTATCAGGCACGATTTTTATGTCGATGATCTCTTAACTGGTGCTGCGTGCGTAGAGAACCTTCAGATTATCAAGTCTGAGGTTTCGCAAATTTTGCAAGGCGCAGGTTTCGAGCTAACCAAATGGTTTTCGAATTCGCCTGAGTTCTCCGCAACAAATGCAGCTAAGCCGATAACGATCTCAGAGTCTGATACAACCAAAACATTAGGCGTGTCGTGGTTGCCAAATGAAGACGTCTTTCAATTTAAGATTGACGATTCATTTATGGGTCTTAGAGCGACTAAACGGAACATTCTCTCGGTTTCATCGCGGTTATTTGATCCGCTTGGCCTGTTAAGCCCTCTGATTATCAAGGCAAAGATCCTGCTCCAAGAGCTCTGGCTTCAAAAGCTAGACTGGGATGAATCTATCCCCCTGAGCTTGGACAACTCGTGGCAGCAGCTGAAATCAACTTTGATTCAGTTGCAAAGAATCAGAATACCACGATATGTTTTTACAGAGCCAACAATACCGATCGAGATTCATGGCTTCGCTGACGCCTCAATGCGAGCGTTTGGCGCATGCGTGTATATACGCAGTCATACTGCAGAAGGTTGTCATGTTTCCTTGCTGACATCTAAGTCCAAAGTAGCCCCCCTCAAGACTAAGACTCTTCCTAGACTTGAGTTGTGCGAGGATTAAGACACATCCTTCGTCCTTGGCAACATTTGTGTCGAATCGTGTGGCTGAAATCCAAGAGTGGACAGAGAACGCTGAATGGCGCCATGTACCTACAAAGCAAAACCCAGCAGATATCGTTTCGAGAGGCTGCGATGTTGACGAATTAATCACGTCGATTTGGTTTGATGGTCCTTCCTTTCTAAAGGAACCAAGAGATTCCTGGCCGGCTAACCAGCATCTGGTGACGGACGAGATGCGTACCTTGGAGGTACGCAACACAGCTGTTGGACTGACAGCTATGGTAGACCGCCCGGATCTTTTGGAAACCATCGATAATTATTCATCGCATGCCAGGCTGCTTAGAGTTTTCGCTTATGTGTTCCGTTTCATTAAGAAATGTAAAAACAAAAATGAAGTTTTCGAGAAGATACCTACGGCACAAGAAAGAAAAGAAGCTTTTGAAAAAATAGTTGAAGTCATCCAACAAGTTGAATTTAAAGATGACATAGATAGGGCTCGAAACGGCACGCGTGTAGGTCATAGCCTACAGCGTCTCAATCCGTTTATACATGAGTATAACGGCTCTTGGTGCTCCTTTAAGATACTGCGAGTGGGGGGACGACTTGCAAATGCTCCTCTTTCATATGATGCTAAGTTTCCGATGCTCCTTCCTAAAAGCTCGCAATTTGCTAGAAGCTATATAAGATACCTGCATTTGACGAATTATCATGCTGGCCCAAGAGCGCTCGTGAGTCTTCTTCGTGAGCGAATTTGGCTAGTCAACGCTCAAGAGGTCTGTCGTCAGACAGTGAGATCCTGCATCCCTTGCTTTAAATGCAAGCCTCGTCTGCTAACCCAAATAATGGGCAATTTTCCAGCAGACCGACTCCGAGCACTCCGCCCATTTTCGATTTGTGGCGTTGATTTTTGTGGCCCAGTTAGCACGACCTTTCGAATGCGTGGAAAGCCTAATTGTTTGCTTCGCCTCCAAAGCGGTTCACTTAGAACTAGTTTCCGATTTATCGACAAATACATTTCTTATGGCTTTTCAAAGGTTCGTCGGCCGTCGAGGAGTCCCACAGACCGTCCATTGCGACAACGCGACGAATTTCGTCGGAGCCAGTCGCCAGTTTCGGGAGTTGCGGGCCCGAATCGAGGAGGAGGCGGACGCAATTCAAGAATTCGCATCAAGAAGCGGATGCGAATTTGCGTTCATACCGCCCAGGGCTCCGCACTTCGGGGGTCTGTGGGAGGCAGGTGTGAAGTCTGCAAAGCACCTACTCCTACGGACGGTAGGCAGCCTGCTGTTGACGGCAGAGGAGATGCAGACGACGCTCGTCGCGGTGGAGGCCGTGCTCAACTCACGGCCAATAGGAGCGCTAAGCGACGACCCCAGCGACGGCGAGGCACTGACACCGGGCCACGCACTAGTGGGAGGCCCATTGACCGCAATGCCAGCAGGAGGGGCCCCGGACCAGCAGGGCCTGACCTGCTTAAGTCGATGGCGAGCTGTCTCGTCGCTCAGGCGACAGTTCTGGCGGCGATGGTCCAAGGAGTACATTCTGGGACTCCAAGCCAGGAGCAAGTGGCACCATCGCACGCCAGACGTCGTCGTTGGAGAGCTGGTGGTCGTCGCCGAGGACAATCTGCCGCCTCAGAAGTGGCTGATCGGCAGAGTCACGGCGGTGCATCGGGGAGAGGACGGCGCCGTTCGCGTCGCTGAAGTGAGGACGGCAACCGGAGGAGACTTCAAGAGGCCGATCCACAAGTTGGCGCGGCTTCCAGTTGGATGAAGCACTGGGCTTCATGGGGGCCGATGTCGCCGCACTTCGGCGTATTTTTGATTTTTTATTATATTTTTTATTAATTTAAGTTAGTTGTTGTATTTTTATGAAGTCTAGTGTTAGTTAGGTTTAGGGCGAAGCGAGAGCGCAATAAAGCTGTCGTCATTCGCTCTGAGAGCGAATTCGCCTCGCTTCGCCACCGTAGGGTAAAGCTAGGCTTAAGTAAAATGAAGTTAGTTGTCGAAATACAATTATAACGTACGCACGAACTCGCACTCCTTCGCAATTACTTTGAAAGCCACCAAATCTTAATTTATTTAATAAATAATATTAAATAACTTCAAAAAAACTCTTATGAATTTTCAGCATGCTTCATCGTATAACAATGGTATTTGGTAATAAAATCAACTATTGCATGATCTTTATACCAAATAATTCCAAAAAATTATGTGCACTATATTAGACTTCAAAATGCCTTCCAAACAGCAACAGCTGCGCAACTTATTGTACGCTTTTAACAAGGTCACAAACAGCAGGGAAAAACTTACACCTGTGCCCATTTTATGGCAGAGGGCGTGGCAAAAAGCACTATATTTAATTCTCAGCAGTTTGAAAATGTCTTAAAGGTTCTTAAAGAAAATCAACAATTAAGACTACAAAAAAAATTTAAAAGCTAAAGACTTCTTTTAATAATAAAAATGGAATAAGCCATGCTGAAGCGGCCCGAAAATTCGGATGCTCACGGCAACATATCTGCAAAATATTAAAATCATTAAATATCAAAGCCAGAAAAAAGCAGCGGTCACCAGGTTGCACTGAGACGCAAATCCAGCTAGTAAGATCGCAATACAGGTGGATAAGCAAAGATTACAAAGAAAAATCATTAATTCTTGGTAAGCAAAATTATTAAAATTGTTCCCAGAGACAGAAATTCCACATCAATTGCAGATGGAAGGCCAAAATGTAATCAGTTGACACGTCGCATCCGAAAGTGCCTAAAAGAAATTGACCCAAAGGGCTTACAACGTGCATTTTCGAGAGTCTGCACAAAACGGCGTAGTAAGGCCGACAAAGGACATTTTGAACAAGTCCATTAAATAAAGTAAACTTATATTGAAAATTGAACATGTTCTCAATAAGTTCCCATGATCGACACCGCAAAACAAAACTCACTATAATTAAGCATGCATACACAGAAAAAAAAATGCCGTTCTAAAATCAAGCCTAAAATTCTTGATTTAAGCCTGCATTTTTTTAAGTATGTTTCCAGGATTAAGCTGAACAATTAAGTCTGAATCGGGATTAAAATGGGAAAACAAGCCCAAATTACTTGATTCTCTCTCGGCCTCTCTCATTTCAACTGGGCTGGTGGCTCAGTGGTTAGAGTCGCCGACTTGTTTGAAAAAGACCTGGGTTCGATTCCCACCAGTCAATTGCATTCCAACATTTTCTTCACTAAAAAAAAATGTTAAAAAAAAACAATAAAAAAAAAATTGAATAAAAAATATTAAAAAAAAAAATTTTTAAAAAAATTAAAAAAAAAAATTAAAAACAAAAAATTAAAAAAATAAATAAATAATAAATAAATAAATAAAAAAAAAACAAATACAAAAAAAAGTAAAAAAAAAAATCTTAAAAAAAAATTTAAAAAAAAATTTAAATGTAACAAAAAACATTATTTTTTTTTAGCCTGAATTTAAGAATTTCAGGATTAAATTCGGGATTGAAAAAATCAATTATTTCATACTTGGTTTAAGCAAATCCGAGATTACCCCACTTCTGACATCGTTTCGGATTGAATCCGGGCTAAATATTCCGGATTTTTTTTTCTGTGTAGCATTAACAATTAGACGCGGAATCACGTGGAGCCTCACACAACACCTAGAGGACCTGGATTACGCGGATGACATCTGCCTCATGTCTCATAAACTCAGTGACATTCAAGCCAAAGCGAATGACCTCTCCAGGATTGCCAGCAGAGTCGGCCTTGAAATAAACGCAGCCAAAACAAAGGCAATGCGCTTCAACCACGTCAACCAAGGAAACATCACCATCAATGGGAACTTAGTAGAATTCGTCGACAAGTTCTCCTACCTTGGCACCGTCATCACCAACAACGGTGGGGTGGATGAAGATGTAGAGAGCCGTCTCACGAAAGCACGATCGGCATTCGGCAGAATGTACCATGTCTGGAGAAGCCAGCGAATAAGCAGGAGAACGAAACTGAGGATCTTCAACGCGTGCATAAAAACGATACTGCTGTATGGCAGCGAGACGTGGCTCACTTCGCAACGGATGATACTCAAGCTGCAAGTATTCATCAACAAGTGCCTTAGAATCATATGTTCAATATTCTGGCCCAACAGAATATCGAACAGTGATCTATGGCACCTGGCGAACGAAGTCCCGATCCAACAGCAGCTAATGAAAAAGAAATGGAGTTGGATTGGACACGCGCTACGGAAACCCCAAGGCAGTATCACCAGGATGGCACTTGAATGGAATCCCCAGGGAAGCAGGAGAGTTGGGCGACCAAAGTGCACCTGGCGTCGAACAACAAGAACCGATCTCACCCGGCACAACATCAGCTGGGACACGGCGAAGCAGACTGCGCAAAACAGAGTCCGGTGGAGAAATCTAGTAGAGGCCCTAAGCTCCCAAGAGGAGTAAAAAGGAAAAAAAAAAAAAAAAAAAAAACTCAGATGAAAGAGACGATGCTCCTTGTCAGAGTTTAATTGGATGTCTTATGTATGTAATGCTATGTACGAGACCAGATCTGAGTCTATCTGTGAATCTGTTAAGTCGATATAGTCAAAAGAATAATAAAGAGCTTTGGCTATGTTTAAAAAGAGTTTTAAGGTATCTGAAAGGTACTATCGACTTAAAATTAAAATTTACTAAAACTGAGAAGTATGACGACTTCTTTGTTGGATTTGTAGACTCAGATTGGGGTGGAAGTCAAGTGGACAGAGGAAAAGTACAACAGGGTTTTTATTTAAAATGTTTGAAACAAACCTAATTAGCTGGAGTACTAGAAAGCAGAATTCAGTTGCAGCCTCATCAACAGAAGCCGAATACATGGCATTGTTTGAAGCTGTTAGGGAAGCTTTATGGCTGAAGTCTTTATTAGAAAGTTTAAATATAAAGTTAGAGCAGCCTATTAAAATCTTTGAAGATAATCAGGGCTGTATTAGGTTAGGTTAGGTTAGGGCGGTGTCGACCAAAAGTCGACGCACTTAGGCCTTGGGTAGGCCCATTGTGATGCCGCGGGATCATTCCCCCTCTGCCAGAGAGGGACACTAAGTAAACTGAGTTAGAAGGGAGCCCAGTTTGAAAGTTTAACAAAAAGGGCTATTCTACTTGGTGCCAACGTAGCGAGTTCGCCTAGACTAGTGAGGAAGGGTTTTCCCAGAGCTCTTCGTCTTCTGTTGCTTAAGGCTGGGCAGAAGCAGAAGAAGTGCTCTGGGGATTCCTCCTCTTCCTCATCCCTGCAGCTCCTACAGAAATCATTGTAGGGGGCTTTCAATCTGTGGGCGTGTATGCCCACTAGCCAGTGGCCCGTTATGGAACGGATCACGCGAGAGCAGTCGGTTCTGCCTAGATTGCACAGTGCTTTAGATCGGGCCTTGTCAATATTGGGCCAGGTCTGTCGTGCCACGCGACAGTTGGGTGTACTGTACCATTGTACATTATGTTTTTCTTCGAAAAGGTTATGGAGCATTAGCTTGCAGGTCGCCAGGGGCATACTGATGTCCTCTTTGTCTGGAAGGAGGGTATCAGTCGTGCCCCGTCTGGCTAATTCATCAGCAATACAGTTGCCTTGGATATCTTGGTGTCCAGGTACCCAGACTAGACATATGTCGAAAAGCTCTGCCATCTCATGTAGAGATCTGCGGCATTTCGAGACTGAGGTCGACTTCGAAGTGGTCGATGCGATGGACTTGATGGCCGCTTGGCTATCACTGTAAATGTTAATTTTGCCTGGAGTGGCTTGGGATTTCTTTAAAAAGATTAGAGCTTCATTTATCGCTAGGATTTCAGCTTGAAACACACTGCAGTGGTCTGGAAGCCTAAATGAGTGATTAATACACAATTTTTGAGAAAATACTCCGCCTCCCACTTGATTATTCAATTTAGAACCATCAGTATAGAAGGATAGAGCATTCGAGTGCCCTGGTGGTTCAGTGATCCAGTCCTCTCTGCGAGGAATGAGTACGTTAAACGGAGTTGTTACGTGCTCGGTCGGCACACAACAATCCGTTTTTGGGGGAATGATGGCATTTTCATTTAAAATAAGGGAGTGTCCGGAATGGAAATCTCCCCAGTTGTTGGTATCTCTAATACGGATAGCCGCCAGGGTGGCTACTGCTTGACTTGTCTGTTGGATTGGAGGAAAGTTTAGGATGGCATCAAGAGCATCATTTGGTGTTGTGTTCAGAGCACCTGTGATGCAGATTTCAGCCATTCTTTGTACCTTGCTTATTTGTTTCTTGATGGATTGCTTTGATAGAGCGGGCCACCATACTAATATCCCATATAGCAGGATGGGCCTGATTATGGCTGTGTATAGCCAGCGGACTATATACGGGGACATGCCCCATTTAATACCAATTGCCTTTCTGCAGGTGTAGAGGGCAATTGTCGCTTTCCTACATCTGTCATGTGTGCTTTGATTCCAGTCTAGTTTCTTGTCAAGTACTAATCCCAGGTACTTGGCACTATCACTAAAGGACAGTGCAGAATCTTTTAGTTTTGGAGGGATAAGTGTGGGAACCTTGTAGCGTCTGGTGAAGAGTACGAGTTCTGTTTTGTCTGGATTTACTCCTAAGCCACATTTGTCGGCCCAGGCTGCCAGATTGCTTAGTTTGACCGTCATTAGGTCGCACAGAGTTTGTGGATATTTCCCAGTGAAGATCATTGCAACGTCATCCGCGTAGGCAACTAACTGACAGCCCCCGCCTTCTATGTCACATAGCAGCCTGTTGACCACTAGATTCCATAGGAGTGGGGAGAGTACACCCCCTTGAGGGGTTCCCCTGCTAACGTACCTGGTGAGAGTCGAGGAACCAAGTGTGGATGTCACCGCCCTGCATGTGAGCAATTGGCTGATCAGTCCCACTAGCCGGTTTTCGATCCCCAGGTTCGTAAGTGCTTCAGTAATTGCTTCCGGGAGGACGTTGTTGAAAGCACCTTCTATGTCCAGGAAGGCTAT